>OY292400.1:23692531-23859840 GCA_958496205.1 Idaea biselata | reverse complement strand
GGTGCTCGCATCCCGGGGTAGCGACGTTTATAGAAACAGGGATTTTCCGAAACAAGGGTAAGGAACGTTAAGGTGTTGTCATGGCTACGACATGGTTCCCTTTGCGGCGTGAGAGAAACGTAGGTAACTACGCAAATGCCAAAGTGTAAGTCGACAGTGTGGGTGCGAAACGTAGGTAGAATTGCGCCCTCATCATTCTCTTATAGAGGATGTTTAGCAATCACACTAATATTACAAAATGCGAAAGTTTACATGTTTGTTTTCAATCACGCAAAAACATCTGAACCATACTTGGTATGTACCTACCAGATAGCTGGAGAACTAGATTTACACAAAGTGCTTTTATTAAATTATATTAACACTTTTTATCCCGATAGTCGCGGATTATTCCGCGAATAAAATCCATTAAAAATGGAAAAAAGTACCTAACGTAAAAATTAAGAAATAAGGTAGGTAATTCATTTTCGTGTAGCATATGACCTGTCATATGATGCAAAATAGTTTTTTCACCTCACAACCTCGGAAAGATTCTGTGTGTCGTTAAAAATTTGCGTGCAAAATCGCATTTTGCCCGCTAGCGTGGAAAGAGTTTTCAAAATTCGAATCTGTCTTTTCCATACTTTTCTCTAAGTCAAGTGCATTGAAAATGCGTCAACCTCATTTCTTTTTTTCTTGTTTATGGCATCAAACCACGAAGTGTTATCAATTCACCTTCCTTAATTTGTTTTGAAAATCGTTAATTTATTAAATGTGAGCGAGTCCAGCAGCGACGAAGATATTAATTTAACAACTGCAGAGTTAGTGCGAGCGGTACATAGTGCCGAATTGAGTTTTCTACCGGAAAATGAACCTAGCGTTTTCCTCGCTGTAGTGAGGTGAAAAATTGTGTGTTTCACACGGCAGCAAAGATATTTTGTATCGTTGCGAAGGTTTCAAAGGTACAAACCTTTGAAACCTTCGCAACGCTCAGCATTCCATATTCAATCCTAGAATGCTTCGCTAGCTCAGGTTTCAATACAAGCACTCGCGCCAAAACCAACTTTGCAGACTTGCATAACAATAGTTATTTATTATGCAAGGCTGCAAAGTTGGTTTTTGCAGCGAGTACTTGTATTGAAGCCTGAGCTAGCGAAGCATCCTAGGATTGAACCACGAGTCAAAGGTACGAGATGCAAAAAACTTTGCTGCCGAGTGAAACACACAATTTTTCACCTCACTACAGCGAGGAAAACGCCAGGTGCATTTTTCCGGTAGAAAACTCAATTCGGCATTATATACCGCTTATTGTACCGTAAATAATAAAAATAAGCAAACAATCTCTAAATTGAATAATTCATGAAAAAACCTGCTTGATACTAATGTTAATAAACAGTAAATACTACATTGGCAATGTGCAACAATACTTCGTGGTTCGATGCCATGAACAAAAAAAAAAGAAATGAGGTTCCGGTTAGCGCTTTTTCAAAGGATTTGCTCTATATAAAATTATGGAGAAGACAGATTCGAATTTTAAAATCTCTTTCCACGCTAGGGCGCAAAATGCGATTTTGCACGCAGAAATCAGCGTGCAAAACGATCCTTTCCGAGGTTGTGAGGTGAAAATAACTATTGTTTTTGTTTTACAAAATGGTTAAAGAAACCGGGCACAAAAACAAAACAAAATGTTCATTTTTTTTCTGTACCTACCTACCGGGGGCGGCGTATTGTCGCCGTGCCTGTATCATTTAAGTAAAATGTAATTTATTTGAAGTTAAATCTTAAATAACACCCTTTACTTTTGGTCCTACTCTCCCCATGGATGACAATATTTTTAAATGTTTGCCGGACCTTTTCAATGTTAAATTAAAATGTTCAATTATGTTAGAAAAAAACAGTGTATTCTGAACGTAAGTACCCTTTCAGGATACACTGATTTTTCGTTTAAGTTCAACACCGGGAGCTTGTATTAATTTTCATTGGTTTTTCTTAAAGGTTACTTTGGTTTAATGCTAAGTTAAATAAATATTAAGAGGATAGTCTCCATTCTCTTTCTCCATACAAACGTAGTTTAAATTTTCCTCCCTGGATAAAGACATTAGAGCAAATATGTTTATGCCATAAAACTTATATCTGTCATGACTATGCATCTACCTTTTTATTTTTTTCATTTTATTATTTTTTATTATTATTTTAATTAGAATTAAAAAAAAATTAAAATGTAGATGCATTGTAATGACGGATATAGGTTTTATGGCATAAACATATTTGCTCTAATGTCTTTATCCAGGGAGGAAAATTTAAACTACGTTTGTATGGAGAAAGAGAATGGAGACTATCCTCTTAAGTATGTGGGTAGGTTAAATATACGTAACATACAAAATTTACGTTCGGAAATTATTTGCCAAGTAACATATTTGCCACTGGACTGATTATTTTATAAGACTAACCGTTTGAAAAAACAACTCAAATTAGTTATAGCTATGCTAGCTAGCTAGCTATCTATGGAATCACTTTGGGTTAAGCAAAATTATTTTTAAAATGCCCTAAAACATTATATTTCAGAAAAAATATAATGTTTTTTAGCGGTCATTACTTGGATGGGACACTGATAAGTGATAATTTGTGTGGCAAAAAAAAAAACATTTTCTCGAGCTCCTCCGTGCTTCGGAAGGGAGGTTAAGATGTTGGTCCCGGTTCTTATCTCATATAACAGTCGTTAGGTCAAGTTAGAGGCCATAGGGCGACCTAAAAACTCTAACACCAGGTGAGCCACACCACTATTCGAAAAGAAGAAGAACGTTTTTTGTTGGATGATGTGTCTCAAATTTTCGTTAACTGAATAGTCAGAGCATAGTGCGACTTATGCTGTTTAATTGGAAACCCGTGACTGAAGCCCACCACCAAGTACCTAATTGCTTCTCCAAGAATCACGTATTGGACATCTAAGGACTTAAAACCCACTGCCGCGAGCAATACAAATCCGCAAATATACTTATTTAATATTCATTTATGTCGTGAACGAAAAATCTCTTTAACATTTATATTAATGCTGACATTTTGTTAAATGGCACGATTTATTTATTCATTTTAATAAGCATATTACAAGTTAATGGAAATTGTGAAAATTTCCTCGTACACCGCCACCTCCACATTTTCTGCCCACCGTTTGTGTTTTAAAGTTAGCCTGACATTTATAATACCTGGTACTGTACTGTTAAACATCCTCTTATATCTTGTAATATTTTATATGTACCTTCCAGCTTATACCTTCCTTTCTTATATAATATCGTTCAGGGTATATTTTAGCATAAAAAAGGTACAAAACCATAGGTATCTAAAAATATGAAATCTTGTTATATCGATTTAGTTTTTTTATTAAAATGACTGCTAATTACGGGAAGTTTTCAAATTTAATTAACATAATTACGGGACATTTTTACATTTACATTTTGACTAGCAATTTAGATACAATACTATATTGATGTAACTTCGTTTGTCAAATAACTTCTTATTGTTTGAAAGCCTATTCAGATTTTAGACAAAAAATGACTGTTTTGGTTAAAATGTAAATAGGCTTTAATACCCTTCGATATATTTGTCTGAAAACTGCACTAAAGTGTAGGAAACAATGTCACCTACACCTAGGTACAACCCATACACGAAAAAAAAACTCCGTCGTGAAATAATCATCAACTTTCGATGATCCCGAAATGGATTTTGACTAATATAATATATCTGCGCGCACGCAGCGTATAGGTACTCTAGCTGCGGGTTACCTAGTCCAAACGTCCCAAGTGAGATGTTGCTGATCGCAACGGATAGCGTGAGGAGGTGTAAATTAATATGAAATAATATGAAAATTAATATAAATCGTCCTGGGGCGTATTCATGGAGTTCTGTGGTAAAGTAGCAGGATAAGTTATGGAAAGGAGTAAATAGATGGTTCTACCTACGAATTTTATAATAAAATTCTAGAGTGTAGGAAAGGAATGCAAGGCTGGCACCACAGAACTCTGGTGGTGGGTCCCGGGGCGGTTTGGGCGGTGTTGGGCGGGTTGTGTGTTTGTGGATGAGATAGTGTTTTAAGTAAATTATTTTTTTTATGTTTATTATTTTGTATATTATAACTTATTTGAACAGATAGACAGACAGACAGAGTTACTTTCGCTCTTGTAATGCTAGTAAGGATTATTATAGTATAGATTATTGCTCCAGTTCCACTTTTCTTCAATAATATATATGCGACAATGTAAATCACATGATTACTGCAAAAAAAAAATATACAAAAAAAAACCCCATGAGTTTCTTGTGTCTTCTTCTCATGTCATGGAGGTCGCGATCCGAAGACATAGTAGAGTAGATTAAATAAAAAAATAAAAAATGACATGTCAAAGAGATATCTTGCTAATATCCGAATGAATAAACGTACTTTGATTTTGATTTTTGAAGTAGAGAAATCAAAATTAGGCAAATTATTAAGAAATACCATTTATCAAACTTGAAGAAGGAGAAAATATAATGTTTATTGATTGTTAATTTATATCACGATGAATAACGTAACTCCCGCTACGAATCTTTCCTGGTTTGCCATATCCATTGAGCGTGGCAATTAGGGCATGCAATATCGGAAGGTTTTCAATCCCGGGGCGATATCGATATTAAGAGCTCAATCCCGGGATCCCGGGATTGATACTGGGATTTTAGATATCGTTAAAAAGGCGAATTTATTACAATAAAAATGTGTTAAATATAAAATATTTAATATATTTAAGACTCTAGTGGTTTCATTACGTAAATAAGTTACCCCGAGGGCCGTCCACCCCATCATTTTGGAAATATGGCGGACAAATAGCCTAAACCCGAAAGTGTCTAAACTTTCGCGCCAAATTCAAGGCGCACCACTAAAATGATGTTAGCAGAAAAAAATTGCATGTGAGCTTGTATAAAAAATACTTGTCTGAAAAATTGCAATGAATCACGTTACTTTCATTGTTTTAAACATTTTACCAATTCCCTACGCTTCTAAATCTTTACAGATCTCTTCCTCAGGGGTAGACTAATTTGGGTTTAATTTTAATAGTTCCATTCAATCATTCCATGAGGAAAAATATAGCTAAAAACCTTAATTTATACCCAAATAGTAAATTGCTCAAATCTCGATATCGGATCACTCAATCCCGGGATTATAATATCGAACTTTTGCGTCCGAGATCCCGGGATTACGATATCCCGGGATCCCGGGATTCATGCCCTAGTGGCAATGCTACTGTTATAGGTACCTTTGCGCCTGGAGCGATTAGGGTTAAAAAGTAAAAGAGGTAGGTATTAAAAAAATGAGTATTTGGATACTTCCTTTTTTAGTTATTAATTAAGTAATTGTTTATTTTTATTAGTTAGGATTAATTGTTTATAAGGTTACTAAACAACCTATGGAAAACCCTACTTATTTCATAGGTTGTTTAGTTAAGCTTTTATCAGATTTTTATTTAAGTTGCTGTTGTTTTTGTTATTTAATAATAACAAATATTTTAAATATTCCTATATTATTATATCAACTATTTGTCAATTTATAATATAAACTTGATCTAAATCGGTATGTTTGGTTAGCCAGTCTTCCTGATCGTTACCTAATAATTTACCTAATATTTATATAATGCCATGGTATTGAGAGATAATGTCTTTTCAGTTGTCATTGCATGTTTAGGGGGCGTAATGACGCATTTCTATACGATTCTGCAAGCGTGGTGGCCCTTGACAATGACGTAGGTAGTTACTTTCATAACATCCCTTTTAGATAATAATGACCGATAAATACTTAAATAAATATAATGTTATGGACATATTGACGCAACGCACAATGTAGAAAATCTGCCATCGACATTTTCGTTGACGAAGCGTTTATTAGCATTGCCAACGTGAAGCAAATGACGTCAATAGACTCAATATGTTTTATATGAAGTAACGTTACGTGATTTACATTTAATATCCATGCAAAAATAAAGGTTTTATTTATAAGTTTTACTTTGGCACACATCTTTTTCGTGTCTTTGAAACTGTTAACTTTATATATGGTAAAAATTAGGCCTTATACCATTCCCACGCTAAAAAGCTTACTTTATTCACTGAAAACAGTGAATAAAATTTCCTTTTAATCATTAGTTTGGTGTTTGAATTTAGAACACACCGATATATTCGACCTCCTTCTCAATGCTTATACTTACAACCTCGTTGCGCAAAAAATACTCGATCCAAAACCCCTCCGCGATTGGGATCTTCGGCAATATACATATAAAACTAGCTGACCCGGCAAACGTTGTTTTGCCTTATAAATTATAGATAATTAAATTTTTCCTGAATTTTCTTTGCTATAAACCTCACGGAGCCCGAGACCTTTCCAACGAATGCAAAACCGTGGAAATCGGTTCGTGCGTTCTGGAGTTATAGCGTCAGGAAGGAAAACCCGACTTATTTTTATATAGTAGATTGAAAGTCCTGACTGACCTATATATCAACGCAGAGCCCAAACCGATGGTCCTATAGAGACATGAAATTTAGAGAGTATGTTCTTTGTAGTGTGTCCATTAAGAAAGGGTTTTTGGAAAAACCGCGAAACCGCGGGACACTGCAAGTTCACCATATTTGCCGTCAAATCTATTTAACTAACCAGTTATTGTAATTACCGCTGAACAACTAGAAAACCATATCAGCCGTGCTCATAACGTCACCTCAGTAAAGCAAGAACGTCACCTTTAAAAATATTATCTTTATCACACAATTATAGTTAACAGATAATCTTTTGTGCCATAACATCTCAATAACAACGTACTTATATAGTCATGTTTTGGTTGTAATTAACATATTGATATGGTCGATGTCGGAAAATGGAGTCGGTTTAGAAGTTCCGTCAGCTACGAGCTTAGGTGCGGGGGCGAATAGGAAGATCGACTTATATGGAAGCGAGAACCGCGACGGGCCAGCGCGAGCGCACTCGTCATCGCTTGTCTTGACTACCACCGAATGCTGGTTTGTTTTTGTAGAACCCATGTGCTTTTAAGGTCTCATTTTTAATAATATACCGCCCACATCGGGACCCCTGTAGCAAATTAATTTAGTTTAAATATGATGACTTCTAACTTTTCATACTTTCTCAAATTAATAAACTATTTGAGTTTAATCAAATTTTCTTTTTTATGGTTTCCAATGTTCAGCTCCCGGCAGGATAAGTATGGGAAACGCTTTAAAAAAGTCTTCAATTAAAATGGTATTTTTTTCAGTTCAAGAAACCCTCCCCATTCCTTTATGATTTTTTTTAATAAAACTTTACAAGTGCCTTAATAGCGTACAAAGTAAATTAATTGTTGAAAGTAGTGCCTTAAAAAGCATAATTTACTGCATTTATATACCGTCGGTCGCCGTTCATTAATATTATTATCATTGGGCATGTAACCGTCAGTATAATAGATGATCAGATTTGCGGGCACCGCCTGAATAATCATAACTGTCGTTGTGGTTAATTATGCAGACTAAATAGACATTATTACACGACCGCATTATTCCAATAATGTAAGGGATGCCGGTATGCCTACCAAACCCACAAACCTGTAGGCACCTACCTGTTGTTTGTCTACGTATTGGTTGTAGCGCTTACTATATCTGCATCTATAGCCTTCCCTTGACATACGACTACCTAAATTGTGGGCTGATTTTTTTTATATTCTTTCTCAATTGTGACTTACATACATTTTAGCCGGACGGATATCTGCCTTAAACTATATCTATTAAAGGCATTGTCCTGAGTCCTGACTGGCTGACTAATGGACCAACGGACGACCTAAACCGCTGAAAGAAAAAAACCTGAAATTTGAGTGTTTTTTATGCCACGTAGGCATCCGAATTTTGTATCACGGGATCGGGTCCTAAGAAGGAAAACTACCTACCCTTTTCTCCATACAAACATTACAAACGTAGTCGTCTGTTTCATCCCTGGAGGAACCTATGCCTATGCCATGGAGGAACCTATGCCCATGCCACGTTTTGTTTTTTTTTCAGATCCTAATTTCTCTAAATTTTATTTCTATTAAAACTAAAACGTAGCGCATGGTCATGGCAGTATAGGTTTTATGGCATAAACATATTTGCTCAAACGTCTTTATCCAGGGAGGAAACAGTCCACTACGTTTCGAAGAAAGAGTAGGTAAACCACGGGTGACAGCAAGTTCTAGATAAAATGTAAACAAATTGTATAACTAACATAAACGTAGCTAGGTATAACAATATAAATAATAGGGAACAATAATGGAACAATCAACATTCCGCACCGTTTGCAGAAGCAATTTTGTGTCATGCAAGGCAACAGGAAATACAACGCGGCAATTGCAACGCAAGGTTGGTGTTCGATTCTTGCGCGAGATAAATTGCTCGGCTGTCGATAGATCGCACCGTATTAGAGTATTCGTATTGAATACAAATGGGAACGGAACGCAAATGTAATTCAATGATTTAGAACATATTCTACCTTCTTACATGATAAGTGTACGGATTTAACTTTTGCTGTTACAAGTTACAAGCCAGGCTTGCATACCTATAATGCTTGCATCGTAGTAAATTAGGTACTTAGATATTGAGCTAGAGTTTGACACTGCTAGATGGTGTTATAAAAAGAAAACATTTTGCGGAAAGGTATGAAGGTATACTTGCTTGAATACACGATTGTGATTTGAGTTTTTATTTATAATCATTTTTACCGTAATCGTTAGAACCATCACTCAATAAATTCGGGGAAATTACGTTGATAAATTGGATGTACACACCTAGGCACTTATTCAAACTGGAAATTCGATATAGAGTTAAGTAACAATCAATAGAGTGTTGAAGCGTTTAATAACCATATAATTAAGTGCTTCCTCTTATAAAAATTACATTATATCTGAGTAATAAATAATAGAGGGAAACATTTGTTGGGAGAGCTACTGACTGCGCGCGCGTCTGTAGGTACTGACATTGATTTATTGCCTCAAATTGTGTATTTTTCATCGTGAATGATCTCTCGCCGTTTCGGCGTCGATAAGTGGCGTTTAACACTTGATATAGTGTCGGTAATTTGTGACTGGGTTCCGCTTTTCTTTTTTCAATTAGCCCGAAATTGGAGTTTATGATGTAATCGGCAATTGTTTCGATACCTACTTTATAACGATTTAAGAATCTTATGAAACCTTGTATTTAATCGAGTTATGATAGAAATTTTAACTACATAGTACTAGTTTGCTTATATTATTTTATGTATGTCCGTCCATCAAATGCTACTGAAACATGATAAGTTCTTAAAAATAGCGGCCTAAGTCTGTTTTAATCTTTCACCTTTCTTTATTTATTTTCTTTCTTGAGATTAATTAGCTCGTACCTTAATTTTAATCTTAATTTGTTTCTGAGAAATTAAGGTCATTTCTATTAAGTGTTCTTTTTACATATTTTTTTGCAATTTTATTAATAGGTAGGTAAGTAGGTATCACTAAATTTACCTATTACCTACTACTACTAGGTACTTACGTTACTAATCCACTTATATCAATTATAAATCAATTGAATAGTAGCTTTATTAAGATAAAACGAGTGCTTTCCTAATTATTTTTACCTAACTAGAGAACGATAAAATTATTTTTCATCCCATCTATTCGAAAAGAGCTAGTCTAATCCCTGTAAACAGGGCATGAAGTAGCGGTTTGCTGGCGATGTTCCTAACAGGGATTTTCATATCTCATTATTGCCCTGTTAGCAGGGCAATAATGAGATTTGAATTTGGAATGTGAATATTTTTAAAAAGTTTCAATTAACAAAGAGTTCCTATCACCGTACTGCGTGTCTGATAGGTAAGTGATGGGTGATAGACCGAGCAGGTTAAGCAACACATGTGTCTGATAGGTGAGCGATGGGTGTTCGACCGTACAGGTAGAATATTGGTAAAATGGAGAGTTTTGGTAGAAAATGGTAGGTTTTGGTAAGAAATGGTAACATTGGTAGAAATTGGTAGGTTTGGTGAAAAATGGTAGGTATTGGTAGAAAATGGTAGTTTTTGGTAGAAATGGTAGTTTTTAGTAGAAAATAGTAGGATGTAGTAGAAAATGGTAGGTATTAATGGAAAATGGTAGGTAGGTATTGTTAAAAATTGGTAGTCAGACGCGAACAATGGTCAAAGTATGTTACTCATTTTCTCATAGAGGGTGATGAAAAGTAGAATGTTCACCTCGGGAGTAAACACTATTTTTCGCTCGAGTGAGGTACTTTGAATCCCTCGATTCACTCGGGATTCTACTTAAGAATCCCTCGCTCCTCTCTGGATTCAAAAAACACTCTCGCCGTAAAAATAGTCTTTTCTCCCTTGGTATACAATCTACTATTTCATCCCATCTTTTCGAAAAGAGCTAGTCTAATCCCTGTAAACAGGGCCTGAAGTAGCGCTTTGCTGGCGATGTTCCTAACAGGCATTTTCATATCTCATTATTGCTCTGCTAGCAGGGCAATAATGAGATTTGAATTTGGAATGTGAATATTTTTAAAAAGTTTCAATTAAGAAATGGTAGTTTTTGGTAGAAAATAGTAGGATGTAAAAAATGGTAGATACTAGAGATGGGCCGACTAGAAGTTCTGCCGTCTAGCAGACTAGCCGACTAGTCCGCCGACTAGTCGGCAATGCAGATCATTATAATTCCGAGATATTTGGGTTAATAATGATGACTCGGTGATTGTTGCTATTTTTTGATAAATTTGCACTTCGAAATTTATAGTAAAACTTCCAAAATATAGTTGAAATAAAAATAAAAGTTGGAAAAAAATGGAGCTGAGGCATAGTCATGACATTTTAGATGTTTAGATGATGTATGTAAGCTATGACGTGTTTTGTTTACGTTTTTTTGACTACCCACCGTCTAAACTGTACTTCTAATTAAAGAAATATTGATATTATTGCATAATTGTTACTTGACGACTAGTCGGCCCATCTCTAGTAGATACCTATTAATGGAAAATGGTAGATTTGGTAGAAAAAGGTTGGTTCGGTAGAAAATGGCAGGTATTCATAGAAAAGTAGGATTTGGTAGAAAATGGTAGGTTTGGTGGAAAATAGTAGTTTTTGGTGGAATCGGCAGTTTTTGGTAGAAAATAGTAGGATGTAGTAAAAAATGGTAGTTATTGATGGAAAATGGTAGGTTTGGTAGAAAATGGTAGTTTGGTAGAAGAAGGCAGGTTTTGATAGAAATTGGTAGTTACTGTCAGACGCGAACAATGGTCAAAGTACATTACTCATTTTCTCATAGAGGGTGATGAAAAGTAGAATGTTCACCTCGGGAGCAAACACTGTTTTTCGCTCGAGTGAGGTACTTTGAATTGTGAGGTACTTTGCTCTTTGAGTTTTTGTTTTTGTAATGTGTTTTGTAAATTTTTGGTGCAATAAAGTTTTTATCTATCTATCTATCTATCTAATCCCTCGATTCGCTCAGGATTCTACTTAAGAATCTCTCGCTCCTCTCTGGATTCAAAAAACACTCTCGCCGGAAAAATAGTCTTTTCTCCCTTGGTATACAATCAACTATTAAAGCTAGTAAAATAGGGAAAGGCAAAAATTAAAATAATTTTCAACTAAAATGCTTTAAAATGTATTATTTTAAAATTTACATTACTACGTTGTTAAACTAAGTTGTACAGGTTCTTGTGTAATTCGATTTTAGAGTAGGTATCTACCTACTTAGGTATCTATTTAACCACGAGATAGGTCCAGTACAGTACCTTCATTCATAATGTGAGTATAAACTACTTACCCAAGAGCCGGCCCGCAAAAGGCTAAATGTGATTTTCTAAAATAGACTTCTATTGAGAACATTACATAAAATATTCCGTTACGGGAAAAGTAGTCATTTATTCCAAAGGTCAGGTGAGTTTATCCTGTACCTTTGGCGTTGGAACTGACTGAGGTAGGTGCTCTAGGTACATTGGTAATGAAGCAGCGTGTGCCTGCGGGCGTGTTATAATTGTGCTCCGTGGCTCCATGGACACTATGGCAATGCCAGTGTACTGACCTTTGACTAGCTATAACACTTCCTTAGTAGAGCTCATTGCTCACGATTAATATACCTAGGTACCTACATATATTTTTCAGCTGTTTCATTCTATTTTAGTCTATTTTATATTAGTGTAGTTTTACAATATTCTTTGTCATTTCACTCAATAATAATCTAGAAATAGCGTATTTTAAGACTTATTTTACTTTAACCTTTTAAAAAATGCTCTTACGAAATCGTCCTTTCTAGAATTTTATTAAGCAGAAGCGTTCGTGAGACTCTCTGTTCAAAAAGAATATTAATCTGTCTCGTCTAGATATCTGCCTACCTACTAATTATTACGTTACTAAATTTAATTTCTGTAATTTATGATTTCCGATATTTCATCACAATTGAAAGTGGAAGTGGGTAGACACTATTGACTTATAATGTGGGTTCAAAGTTCTAAAAGTATTGCAAACTTTTCATTATCGACTCCTACAGATGATCAATACGTGGGTGGTTTCTATTTTATTCCAACGAACTGTTTATTAACAAAGCTAGCTGTCCCCCGCAAACTTAGCATCGATGTAGGTAAATTACTCGTATCATTTCATTTCATTTGGAATATGCACACACTCCTGGAAATCAAAGGTGCTAAAACAGATAAAGGTAATTATAAAATCGCATTTCAATGCACCCCATGAACGTATCCTGAGAAACCCCAATAGAACAAAACGGAGGCTGAAGCGCAGAATGCTACAAGACCAGCCACCAAATGATCAGTTATTTATCATGCGGCTTGGTCACATAGGATCAGGACCGCCCACAACAACCTAAATATTGCTGAATGTCGTCAAGTGACAAATTGCGTAGAGAGAGAAGTTTCAACTAAAGTATGCGTTTGGTGTAAATATCCATATAGCTGCAATGATCTCTTCTATTTGTTTTTATATAATATCTTGACCGTCGCGTCGTATAAAATTATAATTTATACACCTCTCATTACGAGAATTTAATAAAATGTAATAAAATCGTACTAAGCGATGTAAACGATTATTGACCCTCTTTTGAACGCTAATAAAATGTATAAATACACACATTCCCACAGGTTTCTGGCATTTATTTAGTTAATATCATGTATTATGATTATAGATTAGTTTTCAGTTAAACTCGTAAAATAAGTATCGTAATATTAGACGGAACGCTGTTGTCAGCGATGTTAATCAAACGCCTAAATAATTATTATTCAAGCTTTTTGATTACATAAATACATATTGAATCCTTAAGCGCTTTAACTTTCAATATAAAGTTCATTATTTTCAATAATCTTATGCAGATTATTCTGTTTATTAAATGTGATAGAGTGAGTACAAATAGCTTACATAAAGGGTGCGAGGAGCTTTATTGTTTATGGTCGCAAAAGTTGTCCGCACAGCATGACTTTGTTTTTACGACACTATAACCGAGTCAATTTATGATGAGTATTTAGCATGACGTTAGTTCCTTCCGAAGGATGCTAGCGCTGACTAGTAAAGTTGGTGGGTGCTTGTGCGATCAACAATCATGGTGCGCGCGCGCCGCGTGGGACGCATCTACTGGTTATCAGAACACTGTATCAATAAATTGCACTTGCGTCTGTCGTGTTCAAATAAAAGAAACCGAGAAACTGAGCGATATCGACGAAAGCCCTAAATTTATTCCAATATTCTTACTACTTATTTGTTTTGTACACCTTTCTTGATATCATCATTCGACATTCTTTATGAACCTATGACTTACATGCACCTATTTGAAAACATGTATGTACCTACTGGCAATAATAATAACGTACTCAATATTCATAAAGGTAGGTACTAAGTAGGTGGGTACCTACATTGTTACCTGAGTTTGTTAAATATTAACAAGGAATAATAACACGTCTTGCACACATCGATCGAGAGGATTCTCACAGTTCTTATGTTTTATTTTGATAATCAAAAAACAATCGAGGATCGAGGCTTAACGAGCAATTAACGTTTTGTCCATACTCGCAGGTTGTCTGCGATGCAAGCTGGGTATCAATTAAATCACCGGTCGAAACATTATCTGCGTTATGAATATTCAGAATACTCGCATACGTCGAGACAACAGACACGCCCATAGCGAGGCTTTGCAGAAAATAAAAGAGACCTAGGTGGCAGATTCAATAGCCTCCCATTAGAAGCCATTATATGCCAATAAATAATCGCGGGAGACCGTCCGCTCGTCCATCCGAGACGGTGTCGTAACTCATATTGCTATAATAGTCGCTATAATGGAAATAATAACAATCGCTTAGTTCTTCAGGGAACGAACGTACGACATACATCACTCTAAAGTCTAAAGTTACGGTAAAAGAGACCGATGGAAAGAGATAACGTGCAAAGAGAATTCTAATCTAAAATCATAACAAAAATAGAATATAAACCAAATCAAAAAATATATAGGTACAAATGAAATTAAATATCGAATACGGCTCGGCAACTATTGAACATTTGGAAAATGACAGATATGATACAATAATATTTAAATGTAATGGTTGGTTGGGGTATTAAATTAAACTTTGTAGGTAATCGAAAGCCGATGCCATCAACAAATTAATAATAATTGTTAGTGATTTGAGATACGGAGAAAGACGTATCAACGTGTGAGGACACAAGATTATTACGTCCGTCGTGATGGTGTCATTAATATTATATTTCCGTAAGCGGGCATAGTGTGTAAGGTGCTTACAGGGGTCAAGATAGGTGTCAATTTCTAATAATGTGCCTATTTAAGTATCTACTATGTAGAGGCATAAATACTTTGTGGAACACCTGATTTGCCTTAACACACCTGCACAAAGAACATGAGGAATATTTATCATCACAGTCCATGGAGCATTTTCCGTCTGTACATTGGAGCCAAAATGAATAGATAAAGCTCTGACACACAGCACAAACTTCATCCTTCTGTAATGGAAATAGTTTCATTTAACTAGTGGTGTCAACGATGTCGTACCTATCATTGTGTAAAAATGCAAACGTTTTGTTGATGCGAATAAGTATTATAATTTGGGTTTGGTACCAAGCCAACTCTTCGACGTTAAGTATTTTAGTGGATAATCACATTGTAAATTACACTGCAACAATGTTTCCGCCCGAGCTAATTGTGTAACTGTTGTACTCCTCGTTGTCTGTTTCACATACACAATATTAGCGATATTTTCAAACAGTTTTATTGCATTACAATAGTGCCCGGTTGTGAAATTCTGCATGGATTATTTCTCTACGAATTAATTAATCTCATTGTGGTATTATTAGGTAAAGGTGAAGCATTGAAGCATTTCCATCTATAACCGCACGGTAGCTAGCTCGAGTTGCGATGTCGTAAGCGCCAAAACAATATTTCTCGTTTAATATTAATTATATTGGTATTTTTTTAACCTTTTTACATACTATAACTTTATTTTTACAACAACAAAAAAAAAACAATAAAAACAAACGAAGAAAAATTAAAATACACCACCTAAAAACTACAACCTACGACAATAATTAAACACTCTTGTTGCTAATTAGGTAAGACTATTATTACCAATGTGAAGTGCAGATTACTACTAATCAATACAGGAAAAACAAATGGATATATTTCATTTACGTTACGTTTCGTTGTAAAATGAAAATCTCTGTTTTAACGAGTTGCTTTAATTATTGTGTTGTAAAAGTTGCCTAATCGCGTAAATAAAGCTATCAAAATGGAGGCAAAAGAAGGATTAAATATCAAAATATGGTTTCCGTTTGTTTTGTAATTCTAATTACTGATACTTATTTATTTATTTAACAACTAAACTTCAAGTTAAATTTAACGTAACTAGAAGCCAGCCACACTCAAAACACCATATTGTTGGCCGCCACTAAACTTTATTTAAAATAGATAGAATGTGAATATTTTAGATACTTGACATTCGATCTACTTATCAATTGATGTGTTTAATATTACCTACCTATTTTCTTTATTTTCTCTTGATGAAACCGCCTTATCTGTATTGGCATTATAAAATCGATTAATTATACAATTTAATTCGAAAATGGTAAACTTTATTGCGATTTTAAAACTAAAAATCGTGTAGGTGGCTCACGAAGAAGTGTCCTGCTTAAAATAATGGCTTTAACAACGGTACACTTTTAACTATTATTATCTCTACCAATGATGTTATGAACCATTTATTAAATGTGTCTTAAATTAAATTTACGTACGTCATTTGCTTATCTTTGTCACAAACTTTGAGTATTTTAAACTATATTGGCATGACACTGAATGCTTCATAACCTCACCTTTACCCGATCCGATGCCTTCTTTTGATGCAGCCATAAGTCGTTATTTAAGATTACATACAACTAATATCGGCGATGGAGGTACGTGGTGCGTATAAATTATGGGGCTCACTCGCCGATATTGTGTTTCATGTCCGGCGGTTTAGACACGGGCCGAGGATATCAGCGTGAAAAGGGCGAAATATTGCAGAAATTTCAAACGCGACAGGACAGCGTTCGATTCTTCGCGGTGTTGGATTTCATTGCGCTATATCGCGAGTCCCGACTACAACGACGATCATGTGACCGCGACAACTACTCGTGACGTTTATTGATAGCAATGTTTTTGTGTAAATCGTTATTATTAAAATTAGATTCAATTTTAAATCACATAGGTTTATTACGATCGTTAGTCTTGTTTACGGCTCAGTCATAAGTTGTGCATGCTAACATCTACCTACCTAGCTAGAGAATCATTACGATATTCACGATTTTAACTGTTGGTTGTTAAATAGATTTTTTTAGCTTATGTTTTTATCGTTATACGAGTTTAATACACGACCGCGGGGATTTGGTTAATTGGTAAACAATTAGAAATGCTAATGATATCTTTATGTGTGGCTTATGTCGACGGCATCGGTCGCAGCGAATATCGCTCGTATAGATGGTATCCGTACTATTGTTAATCCGGTAATTTGAATTTATTGCGGCATGAATAAATGGTGGTGCCGTGGAGCGGGGGCTATCTCGGGAGCACATCGACACGGGCGCTTAGTGAGGCCGATCGCGATGTCGTCTACGTTTGCTACTGGCAACTGCTGCGTGCGCCGGACACAGCCTGACATACCAATACAAACTAAGGCAATAACGGACCCTTTGCAAACTTCTACCGACAAACATGACTTCTCCACTTTACTCAAACTGTAACAAGTGCATTTTCACGTCTCCCTGTGTGTACAAATGGAACGACTACTCGTTTGTTACAATGGGAACTTTCTAACTGTACCAATTGAGAACTGGCGAGGAGTATCACTCGACGTAAACAGCCTAGAAGCCTTGTTCGTTATGTGATTGTTCTTCCTTAATAGGTAAAGCGGTCTAATCGGTACATCCTCGATGCGAGCCGTGCCCGAGTTGCGTTAATTAACTTCAGATTGCATTCAGCCATGTTTAAGAGGGACTCTAGGGTCATGTATAGAACAAAGCCGATAAACGTAGTATTCAATAGATATTTACAATTGAGCAACGGTAAAATTGGAAACAACTCGTCGGTTGAGGTGTGCATCGCCAATCTGCAATCATTATTTACGGACAGCTATTATCACCTCTTGGCTTTTCTGGTTTATTATCGGCATTGCTCGTTATGCTGTCCTGCAGTGGATAAATTATGCTATTAAGTTAGTAGATTGACAAAGTTATTTATGACATTAAGTGAGATTGGGTTGAGTGGACACCGCTAAAGGCTTTGTAAACGTTACTAAGGGGATTTGTGAACGATACTAAGGGAACTCATATCCACAAGAAATATTTTTTACAACCATGCCTTCTTCTTCAACGTTAGCACAAAGTGACAAAGCATTGATTAGGTATAGTTTAGGTACACCAGGAATCGTTTCTGAACGAGGTCGTTATTTTGTATAGGCCGGAAAGACTGGAAATCATGGTTTTACGATCATAATTTGCATAAACATCGCTGGTGTCATATTAGGACTCGTCTTTCTTAGCGCTGAATGCACATTTACAGTGTTTAAGTTTAATAAAACGCGATTATCTTTGAGATTCTGTATAATTCTGACAATCAGCCGTGTTTAATGTACTTTGTGAGCATTAGGAATACTTTAGAGGTCTTCAGGTTATTTTATCTTTATAATTCAGCTGCAAAAGTTAACGCCACATGTTTAGTGCTTTAAATCAAGTTATAATAACTATACTTAGGTAGGTACATAATATTATATACGGCCTCCGTTATCTATCATCGTTACCGTTATCGTTACTATCATTTTACTGGTAAATTATTTATTATTAATTTATTTATAAAATAATTTCATGAATTTTAACTCATTAATAAAGCTGTGTCCCGCGTTTTCACCTGCGTAAGTCCCTTTCCTGTGGGAATTTCGAAAAACCCTTTCTTATCGGATGCCTCCAACATATAAAGAACACACTCTCCGAATTTCAGCTCCTACTGCTAGGATACTGATGTTGACTGACCAGAATACCTATAGATTGCTAAATTCGTTGCGCAACCAAGCTATCTGCTATCAAATGTATCCACATTTTGTTGGTTTCGGCGACTGGTTTCACCGCCGTGTTATAGTGTCCCGGTAAAATACGACCCTTAATGTTGGTCAAACATATTATTATTCTCACCAAAATTAAGTATAGTGATGTGATCTGCACCGAATAAGCAGCTAAAGTAGGTAATTCATTAGGAGGAAGTGCTGCAAATGGGGAAAGTGCGGCGAACATCAAATTTAGCGGACCTACAATTTTATTGTCATACTTATTGATGAAATCGCCAATCGCTATATCATGACTAAATGGCGATTTTATCAATATAACAATTTCATTGCAATTCCGGTAAATTAATGTTTTAATTTACCGCACTTGCCGCACTTTACCTATAAACCGCTTTACCTATTCCCCCTAGTGACCTTACGTTTCATTAAACCAGTAACATCATGGATTCAGTCCTTACTCTTTTTAGACAAGGCGCCTAAGATCCGCGGCGGCTTTTCAAGTGACGTTAGCCGTCAAGTATGTAATACACTTGTCAAACGATTGATATTGATAGGACAAGTTGTCTGATACGGCGTGTTTTGTTATTTATAGAGTATAAATTAATTGGCTGAACGGAATGCAATTTGTATCGTTGTCCTTTAATGATGCTTGATTGAGACATCGATATCCTGCGGCGGGTAAAGTTTGATTGCATTTGCAACGCTTTTGGCTTGTGATTGTGAGGTGCTACAAGCACTGTCCTACTCTCTGTTAAAATAGAAGTTTTACGTTTTTTGGTAATATTTAACGCTGACTGTAACTTAACGTTTACTGTTAGGTAGGTATTATACCTAACTACTTATGTTATACATAATAGTTAATAAATACACCAGCGGCCGAACATAAGGAAACTTTTATTATTTAACACGAAGTTTGCATATACAGGATATAGGTAATATGATATACTAAACATAAAATATCAGAATGAATAATTTATTTGATCGGTTAATTAAAAAATATTAATTTTCATTCAACTTTTGCCGCATCAACATTGTCAATAAAAAAACTAACTATGAATTCGTTTTTTTCTTCAAATACGGCTATTAGAATATAATGAATGAATTAAATATATGCAATCAAAAAAACATTAACATAAACAACCGTTTATATTGTAAACAGATGCCAAAATAAACTACAAGATATAATAAAAGCTATTGCCGACAAGTTGTCAGCGGGCACCGCACGCGCAGCATCTATCAGATAAAAATATATGTAAATAATTATTAAATATTATCGTATGGCAGATAGGATCGTTTAGGTGGCCGTTATGTTATCTGTGTTATTTGTCGTTAACAGGTCCATGGGATGCGGTTATCGGGCTGAGTTATAGGTGCGGAGCGAGACGGGGAAATTCTTCATCGTTTCGACCTGTCACTAGGGTGGAAAGATACCTTGATCTTAGCGGTTTAATAGATCGTCTTTAATTTGGAAATAATTCATTCGATTTTTCTTCTGTTTTCGCGATGTTGGATTGAAATTAAACTCAATTTTTCAAGTGTTCATTACTTTTAGCATTCTTATAATGCTCAACCTTTTGAAACCTTTTGCAGGTCTCTTCTTCAGGATTGACCGGTACTTAGCGCGCTTTGCGCTTAGCAACACATATAGCGATTAATTTTTATATTATAGATTACTATTTATATTACCTAGATCCACAAACAATAAACATTTCATTTTATTTCAATCGCAATATTGTTTTTTTTGTGATCTAAATCAGGCCAAGAAGGTTACTAGGAGCTTTTAGAGCAAGACCTAAACTGCTTAGCAAAAACTAGCCTGTTTATCGGTACCATGACCAACATTTGACGTGACAAATAATTCAAAGGCTGGCTTGCGACAGGCCTGCGTAAGTACTACGCGATTTTCTAAATGTTGTAGGTATGGAAAGGGGAATAAGACAGACCTTTTTGTGTAAATCACCAGTCTCTGTCGCAAAACACAAACATCATCTGTCGATAAATAAATTCAATTTGCTTTTGATTCTTAAGAATGACGGAATAATTAAGCCATGCTGCTATGTTGTTTTGTTTATTACCCAGTTTAAATATAGCTTGGAGTAATTCATAGATCATTTAACTCATTGTGCTGTCTGCTCGGCAAATGATAGACTTGGGTTCTGCTTCGATCTAAGATAATCTAGAATTTGGCGAGTAATTTATTAAGAACTAGTTACGTTCCGCGGTATATCGTTAGAAATCTTTTGGGATAAATGATACGAATTCTCGCTCTAATGCTGCGGCGATGCTCGAGCCACAATTTGATACAGTTTTGTTTACTTCTCTGGATCTGCTTACTTGTTTGAATATGACGTAGGATATACTTTTCCAGAATATAGCACTTGTATTCTATTGATTTTAAGCGCTTAAGCCTGCACTTGGCTATCAAATATATTTATTTATAAGACCCATAAAAATAATAATACAACGCGGGATTCCAACCCGCATCTCTCAGTTCTCATGCAAGCAATTTGACGTTCTTCCACTCACGTCGTCGGTGAGTCACGCCTGAAATTTTCGTCTCGATGTACAAAAGCGTTACCCATCGCGTTGTATAATTTACCGACTTAAAAAAGTGAAGAGGTTATCAATTTGGATGTTTTTTTCTGTATGTTACTGGATATCTCCGTAGTCCATAGGTTCGATAGCAATGATTATTTTTCTATTAGAAAGATATTGGTTTCTAGTTGGTCTCATAAAAAGTTGGTGAAGATGTAATAAGATAGGTAAGACCTATAACATAAGACTCATATGAACCTGCTTTAAGCTAAAATAGTGCGATCATAACGATTTGTCGTTTGTAAACTGTTAACTGCTAGCTATTTCTTCTTTGTGGTAATAGAAAACCTAGCCGCAGCGATAAATAACGCGAAATAAATAGTAATTTAAATAGAGCACGATACTAGATTCCTTTAATTTGTAACAGCAGTCAATATTCATGGTAGGGTGTTATTAAGCACTGGCTGGCAGGGCCCGCGGCTGCGTCCGATCTGATTCCGATTCTTTTATGAATAGAAACTATAATTGCATCAGCCGTCCACCGCAGCGCGAGCGCAACGCTTGACTCGCCCGCGCCCGCGCCGGGGCATCATGCCGGTAGCTCGTAGCCGGTTGCTTGCAAAACGTAACTGATTTAACGCCAGATGCCTATCAACGTTCAATATACTTATCTATGTACCCAGGTTATTCGAAACAATTTATCAGTAGAGTTCGTAAACGAGCATCAGTATTAAATTTCAGGTAGTCATTTGTACCCTTGTCTGATTTTCATTTAGTTCCAGCAATTACAAAGTTATCGGTTCTATAAAGTTTTCGATATGGCCCTCTTAGAGAAGCAACAAATGAAGCGGTCGCATTAAACTTGTCCATTGAATATCTAGTCGTAATTAATAGCGATAGATAAGTCGCGCAGCGCGTCTGCGATATCACCGTGCAGCGGAATAATCGACGACGGTGTCGGGAGCGCCGCCACCGGCCACTGGCCTATCCCTATATTAATAACAGTCACCTGATATCGGTGGTAGCCGAACCAAATGGGAAATTAAAAGGCTCTCTTGGGATTCACTCATTAGATCGATTTGTGTCAGTAAATGCAGCGGCGCCGCACAAGAAGTTATTAATGAGTATTGTAATCGGTCGTCGACATGGGAATCATTTGTGCGGTCGTTAATCGAGTTGGCTTTTCATTTTGACGGCTTCTGGTTTGTTCGGAAGCAGCAAATCGGGCGTGGGCAGGTCATGTGTTGAATGTAGACAACGTGTGTCGTTCTGTGATTGTATCTCTGATTGACATGCAAGCATATCAGTGCTAACTAATTTGTCAATTAGGGAGTCAGAAGTCTAGCGGGGTCGGTCGCGGGGCAGTGCAGAAGCGCGTAATAGCGCAATTTGTGCCATCATTGTTCTAAAGTAGCGTCGGCCGTATATCAGTGAAGCAGACGGGACCAATTGATACAAACGAGCGCATGTCACGTCTAAATATAATATTAGGAATCACGGCGCGAGCCAGGATATATTAATTTGAAGTGGTTGTTGCGTGACCAAGCTTATCGTTAGGGTATGCATCCGTACCTAACTATATTGGGTAATAGATGTTCTAGACATGAATGAGAATGTCCTAGATTCAGTCAATTTCTAGATCAACGAGTATCTTAGAGCACAAAAGCAATAAGGTAGTAACACAAGTATAAAGTAGCATAGCAACGACTAGTGGTAGATATACTTATAGGCACGTAAAAGGCGGCTAACGTAGACTTGCAAATGTAACAAAAATGTAAATTTCAAAATATATCAATCTGTGTTCTTACTACGACTAACTCTAATGTCAAATTCTATTCAACTAGAAGATGAGTTTCTTTTTAAAAGCTGTTCTATGTCACAAGGGTTATTTACTCTTAACAAATTGATGATATAATTTGAAACGATTGATTTATGGTGGTCCGGAGACCCTTAATGGGCGAGTGCGAGTTTAAATGACGATTTATGAATGAGGTCACTGCGATGAGGTCGACTAACTGAGTGTATCAATCGGTGTGAGGCGAGGCGGCTTGTCCGAACAAGTAGTAGTCGCGTGCTCGATACACAACGTCTTTAGGTACCAAATAGAATATTGAACAACTGCACAAATTAATTTACAAAGCCTTTTCACAACCACTTAACTGTGATTAATTACGTCTGGGTATTGTCCACTCTCCGTGTCTTCTATATTCCCCCGTTTGATCTTCACACGAGATACCGTACAACTAGCATGTATTCATACAAAATGTCATTTCCATTAATTCAATGGACCTGTTCAGTGAGTCTTAAAATATGAACAACTATTATTGCTGCATGTTTCGTAATTATCACAGATACGCCCGCAACAAAGAGACACCTCAAAACAACATTGATCATTGCAAATACCATGCAACAATAAATCAGAAAACCAGGTTCAACACCTAGTAATAACAACTTGTTCTCGGTCTATGCCTTGCTTTTGTACAGTGCTCTCAGTAAATTTTGTCTACTATTTAGAATGTTAGTAATATTTCAAACTGGTCAGTTCGTTTTGGATTCCGTATTGAGGTCACAGTTATCTTATTACTGAACCATAAGTCTTTTGCTTGTGTCGACTTGTTTTCGCATATCTTTCAAAAATCAAGAAGGTAGAGAGATTTATGTTGTAATTTGTTAGTGATATTATTTACGAGTAGGTTCACTACGATTGTAAGTACTAACACCCGTATTTATAGACGAATCTAAGTTATTACTTTGACTAAGCAATGCCCGTCTCGCTCTTACTTGTAGTTTTATACGTCAATGAAAATGTGACAGACACATTACTTAGACAAGTAATTACTTAGAATTGACTATACATACGGGTGTAAATGTTTTAATGTGATTGCACGTTGACGTTATAATGAAGGAAACCGTAAATCAGTGTGGCTTTTGATGATCAAAAATATAATTCACTTTATTGCTCGGTGTATAAAAACTATTCGGTCAGCATCTAAACGTGGAGTGCTTATTTCATACAGTGCATAACTCACATAACTTCATTACGAGCTCAATTGGATAAACTGTGATAGGAACGCCGCGCTGAGGCGCTCTGCAAGTTGATTGCTCAAATTTCCTCTTCAACTATCACAAAGATATGGTGAATTTCTAATTGGATAAACGTGTCGTTTCCTATTTAAAGGCGACGGCGGGCGTTGCGTTTCCATTTGAGACTGAGCCACGAGTTTTCTAAGATATGTTCTTGTCCGGTCGTAGTTCTGTTTGAAGAGAAGGGCAGAGCAGGTCTAGTAAGGCCGGTGGCTGCGTATCCTCGGGCACGCGCGCAGTCATCCCGAGTAATGGTCCGTCAGGGCCCGATTGCTTGCGCTTGCGTGCTCAATAACCAACTAATGAATTGTGATTTTACTTTAATGCTTCCTGGGTGAGTCTAGCTTTTGAAATGAAGGTGTTATCGTTATGTCATTTACCGTTTTCTGTTTATTTACATGACGAGTCTATAGAAATATAAATTGGTGAGTACCTACTTATAAGATGCAGTGCGAGTGCTTCCGACTAAATCATAATACTTGCTTGTATTTTGACATCTCAGACTGTTTACTCAAGGGTACACTTGTACATGAACATGATTATTGAATTATTATTGTATTTAATACTTACCTATATAAATAATAACTAATTGTAATGTACCTACCTATCTTAGTAGGTAACTTGTGTGTGTACCTACTTATGAACGTAAGATTTTGAAGTATATAACTTAGTATAAGTTTTGATAGTTCACTGGGGATGAATAAACCGTAACCATTATGATTTAACATAGCTAGTGTACCTAATATACACTAAAAAGGCTTTTCACCACCTTCATTTTTTACAAGTTTGTAACCTACAAACAGTCACTATATAGCACTTGCTATCTATGCTTAAGTGAGCAATGACAAAACCACTCATTTCTTAGCTGTTTATCTGGCAGAATTATTAAACGAATAAATCACCTTCAGATTAAAATAGTAAATAGGTAAAACAAACAGTAGGTATGTTATAAAGTTTTCATTTGATACTTATTATAAAGACCGGTTAGAATTATAATAGCTCGGCAACGAATTCCATCAAATAAAATAAGGTTTATTTGCTTTTTTTTTGTATTTATGGAAAATGTAAGTGTGTCACGAGACGGCTTGTCATAAATCAAGTGCCGATGGGCGGCTGATAGCGCTCCCGTGCGAGCGTGCGCGTGCGCTCGCTGTGCATACGTCGCGCCCGCCGCGCCGCGCCCGCGCCGACCAGACCTACTCGCAAGCCGGTAGTCCGACTTTGTACTTTTATATCCACACAGTAGGTAGGTATAGCAATTATGTATAATATTTATTTATATGGTTGTAAACATCGTTAATTATCCGGTTTTTGATTTAATACAGCCATAAATGGCATACCTACCTAACGAAAATAACACGAGACATTTCATATTAATTATTTTTTACATAATTATGGTAACAGTATTTAACAATTTTCGTAGCACAAATCACACAATAATCGTTATAGTTTTTTATATTCACTTGTTTGTTTTCTTTCGGTTACATACCTCAACAGGATTTACTGCCTGCATTAGAGCAAGCAACAGAGCACACCTAACTCACGATAAGCAGAAAAAAGCTTATTTACCGGAATTGCCTCATAAAAAAATATGAGTTCCTCTAACGGAAAACTTTTGTTGGGTGGTCGATCAGCCACGTGCTATACTAATAACCTCATAGATTTAAGCCTCATATCACTGTAGAACTATTAATCAAGCGGGTTTAACATAGCCAGCACTATCATTAAAAAGAATTTCACTAAATCTGACATTTGATTAAGAGAACATTCAGCCATACCATATCTATAAAGATTCAAAAATTCGTTTTAATCCAAAACTTAATCAGATTTTTGTGTGTAACCGAGTTATTAAAATGCTATTTATTACGTTTCTATTATGTGTCTACCTACGATTAAAACAGTCTTCCAATGGGACGTCTGTGATGTCATGATATGTCCAGTAGGTAGGTCGTCGTCGTCGATTACCTTCGTTCGTGCCTAATTACCCAAAAAACTTGTTAAAAACTTGATGTAATTGTAGCCAAATGGCTACAATTACAGCTTATTAAGAAAGTAACGCTATTAATAGGTGTTACAGCAGTTACTTGTATAACTTTTGCCCACTTACCGGGGCGGTGATGTGCTTGTTACCGCTGTAATTGAGTTTCAGCGCATGTCGTGGCGCCTGTTTGACCTTTAGATATCCTAAAATTCTAAATAAGTGCTATTTGACGCCAAAATGTTTACAGGGTGATAAATTGATGATTATCAAGACCTTAAATGTAATTCTGTAGGTTCGGTCAATTTGGTCCTAGGCTTCCGCTAATCTGGGTTTAAAATTGGACTGTTATGGTTTAGATTTTTCTTTCGTTTTCGTGATGTTGAATTGAAATTAAACTCATTTACGTTACGTTTCTACGGTTTGCTAACATGGTATTATTTGCATACATATTAGCATATAGTAGTAGGTATTTTTATCTAGGGATTTGTTTTATAAAGGAATAAAAAAAATTAGGAAAATATTAGAATGTAACTCTGGCTAGCGCCAGTGAGTTATTAATATTATTATTAACTTACCGATAATAATTTCGTAGCAAGTCTATAATCGATATTTGTCATTACAAAAGTTGCGTGCATCACTCGGATCAGACCACCATCGCGCGCGCGCACCGAGATATCGAGCGGTGCTTTACTTGCAACAATTTATTGTTATAAAAATAATGTATCATCGGCACAATGATCGTAACAAGCCGCGCACGCTTTGCTTGTGGTAACTGGGCGATTGCGGAACTGTGTACTGTAGTGGAAATAAGGGCTCAAGCTTACTAGAAGCTATACTAAACTAAACTACGTGATATAGGCACCTATTTTTTGTGACAGCGCCGCCACGGTAAGCTTCTAACGGTCGAAGACAGAAACACTATGCTAGTTAAATAATTGAGAAGCTTCTTACAAAATAATAAAATGGGATTTATTATTTTAACAGTTGTATAACGGTTTACGTAGCCCTCAAATGTTGAGTAGCGTTTCAGTATCCGGCTGTAAGCTTATAACACTATCACCCATAACGATATTAGCCTTATAAATATAAACGTGGAGTAAGGTCGGAGTATTTTAACCACTTTTTGTTTCTGTCTGTCAACTTTGAAAGTTCGTGCAATGTAGGTACATTGTACATCTTACTTGAAATGTGACTGGCATCCTCATGACAAAAAAATCATATATTTTATTGATAATATAAGAAATACATTTTATAGTGGATAACAAGTTTAAGCCACAACTTACTCTGTATTCATTATAATATTATCTTCTTACATTCGAATTGATGGATGATCTAACTCAGCAGTTTTCGATCTTTTAAGTGCAGTTGTACGATAAGAGCGAAGCTGGTGGTTTATAATGCTACAAAACGCTTGTTAACATTGAGAAATGACAATTGAATATCTACTGATGCTAATTGGGATGTCATTAATTGTTTCTCCACTCGGCGATTTCACTCACCGGAATTAATAGTTTTTATATAACCATTTATTTCGATCTTGTCAAATAAGGGGTGCTTATTAAACGGACTTCTATTTACACGACTGCACGGCGCAAAGAAGGGTTATTAACAGCATTATTCTCCTCAGCTACTGCACAGCTAAACATAAATAGCCTTATTATTAATCGTGGAATAAGATCAAAGTAGTTAGAACATGCTTTGTCTTTTTCCATGACAAGAACTTCCAAAGTTGACAGACAGGACAAAAAAGTGGTAAAACTACTCCGACCTTAATCCACGTTTATGGCTTATTGTCGATTTTCCGGTGTAATTGTGAGGAACAAGTGAACTCTCTGTTTATGGTGCCTTAAAGACAGAGAAAACTGGGCAGGGATAGAGGGTTTTAATAATATTTAACAAGCATTTTCCAAGAGCCTTAAAGAACATAGGCGGTCTTGATATCACCCAACAAAAACGTCTAAAAATGAGTGTATAACGAATGAATTTCAATATTTTTTTTGTGGTTTTTGACACTATTAGTTTATTCAAAAGGACGAACGTTTTTAAAATAAAAAAATAAGTTATTATTACTATTTACTTCAACTTCCGATGCACCATATTTAGACTGAAACTTTTTTTTTCTTTTTTGGCCCCGGACTCTCGAGATGCCATTTGTCGAGATACTGAAACTTAATGTCAAAACAACTTAATTATGTAATGCTGTTATTGTAATTGCGTGTAACGTCTATATTTTAATCACGTATGTATTTTATTTTCTAATATCAAAAAACACGCAACTGTTTTTTTAATTCCTCATTAATCCAACATGGCGACAACGGCCGAGAAGGCTATTTTAAAATACTCTTATCTTTTTAACTTCGGTGATATAAGGTGTTTTAGTTAGTTTTATGTATTCTGGGACTTCTGTAGATTCTTCTAGATTTTTTTTGTATCTAGACGCCTAAGTTTTAAATTGATAAAAACGTTGTTTGGCGACCTGCCATTGTTCTTTAGAAACAACTATCACCAGGTACTACCTATAGTTGAACTTACTTTTACTTTTCAATTTATTATATCCCTTACTAATACTACAGCTTTCCGAATGACATGACAAGATACCAATTCAAAAACTATTACATTAAAGTTAATTACAATGCTCCGCAGACAGTATCATTAAAATAACTAATCGCTGTACTAATTTATTTCCCTTGCAACAGGACTAGTTTATTTGCTTAGACCTGTTATGTGAGGCTGCAATATCTAAAGCAAATTAAATTATATTAGAGCGACAACACTAGGGGTATAATCAAACAGAACACACGACAAGTATGAAATATTTCATGTTATACGGGACGGACGGCTTATGAAAGCTTAAATCGATTAATTACAAAGAAAATAGGTGGTCTACGGTAGAGCTATTTTGTAAGGCATTTAATTAAGCCATTTATAAAGAGTAGTTTTTCACTGTTGAATTAATTTGTAATCGAAAATTAAATACCTACTTGGATACATTTTAGAGAAATATTTCCAAAAGCCGTAGAACAAAGGCAACGCCTGGACCTAGAATTACCTTCTTTCGGTTTATAATACCGTCTCCGAATCCCATTCATATAAGGTATATTATTCTTGCTTTTTAATATGAAAATAAAGGGAGCAAAATATTATTACAATTAAGTAGAGATAGTCTGTAGGTAGGTAGTTAGTTCTTCCGATAGTTTAAAATTAGTGCCCTTTTTAAGAAGAACATTTGTAGCTTAGTTTAACAAAGATATTAAATATCTTTATTTGTTTGTAAAACAGAAGGTAAGATGTAAATTAACGTATACCTATCATGAAAAGTAAACAGCAGATTTTACCAAATAAATATTCATAAACGTTTACATTAGGTTAAATAATACAAGTCTAGCTATTACCAATATAAATCGTTTCATAATATCAATAACATAGAATGTATACAGAATGTAACTGTACCAGTGTAAAAGAGATGCTGTATATCTGATATCGCTGCGACACTTAATGCAGCTGCGACAAGCGTTTGATTGCAGGTGCCCGCTACAAGATGTTGTTATTACCAGCAAGATTCGCGACTCTGCCTCCTTCAATGTACACTTACGTATAAAAAGCTATTGCATTCTCAATAAAAGTAAAACACTTCTAATAACTTAAAAGAAGTTGACCACGTTTAAAAATTTAAGTAGATATAACCTACCTTGGAAGATTATTTATCTATCTATCTATTTAGAAGAAAGTCGTGTTAGTTACACTATTTATAACTCAAGAACGGCTGACCCGATTTGGCTGAAAATTGGTGGGGCTGTAGCTTAGAACCAGAAGACGAACACTTTTTTTTTGCAGAAAAACGTTCGCCGGTTCAGCTAGTTGGAAATAGAGGAAAGTTGTTTTGGCGCTGAGGCGATCGTTATGTTACGATCGCCTCAGCGCCAAAACAATTTCTTCATTAGTTCTTCATTCCTTTTGGTATTACATTTAAATGCCTAAAATTTTATGTACGATGACTATTTAACTAACTCGATTATCATCACTATTATTGGAGGTCTTCTTCACCCCATGTTGGGTAGAGACCGGCTCTCTACTGTGTCACGTTCGTTGTACTAGGGCTCTCAGCGAATCCACCACTTGCTGGTTTCTGCTACGATGTCATCTGATCACCGATCGGCCTGGTCTGCCAACAAGGAACGTATATTCTATGACTAAAACTCGGTTCAGCAATTGTTGGTAATTTTGCAATTAATTTTACTAACACTTCATAGCTTTCGGGTTTAGGGTTAGGTTAATGTTCTTGAGCACTTCACTTCTCTTGAACAAAACTGTCTAAATTTCCAAAATCTAAAATCTAACATTTCTGCGTTATTTATTTTATCACGTAGGTAATCTATGCACATTAGCTCATCTGATTATGTATGTATTATAAGAGCCTTGTAGCACGGGCTCAGCTGCATAAGTCGCCCCTTACACTCCTTGCTTATAAACGCTGGTTAACAGCTGCATAAACTACGTATGTTTGTTTTTTACTGTGATATGTAATTTCAAAGTTGACAGACAGAGACAAACGTTTCATAAACTTAGTCATCTGTTAATCATCGTTTATAAGTAAGGGGGATGGACAGTAAAGATAGTAACGCATAATGTGTTATTCTCACGACTATAAGATGAACGCGACAGTACTCACATAGCGTTTATGAAGAAACTGTGAGATGATAATTACACAACATGTCAAAAGCAGATTGATCAGTGATAATACATTACTGTACACGGTGATACAACCGGTTATTGAAAATTTAAATTGGTCTCTATTAAATGTAAAGGATGGCTACCTTTACTGCTCTTTAATGGTAATAAAGCGATGTCATCTTGTGTAATATAGCCCTCGGTGCGTAGTAAACAGGTGAAAAAAGGCAAATTGTTTCGCAATAGATAATTAGATAGAACGGTGTTTTAATACAGTCAATTTAGATAATGCGTTTATTAGTAAATATAGATTTTATGAATGTTTTAACGACCGTTAGACTTTTTCTTAAAAAAATGTTTCAGCTTAAAACTAGACTGTAGAAGAACTAGACTGACTGAAAATATATTTTGTTATTAAAATCGTAAATTATAAAAACTCTAGGAAAAAAACAAATTTAGTAAAGCTCCTTGATTTGCACATAAGCATAAGCATTATAAGCACTTTCATTAATTATCAATTAATTACATGTACCTATCTAATGTTAAAATATTTTTAAAGTTAATAGAAAATTAGGTACTGTTTCTTACAGGTATCTGTGATATTAGTTGTAATAATGATAATAAGAATAATTCTTTAGCTCCTCCGTGCTTCGGAAGGAACGTTTTAAGCAGTTGGTCCTGGTTGTTATCTCTGATAGCAGTCGTTAGGTCAAGTTAGAGGCCTTAGGGCGACCTGAAAACTCTAACACTAGGTGAGCCACACCACTTCTATACGAAAAGAAGAAGAGTTGTAATAGTGGCTTAAACTCATGTCTTGTTTAGCGTCGATTTGAGAAAGATGCCATTTTCCTTCACTAGAATTACTTTGCTGTCTTTGCCGGACCGGAGTTTTATCGTAGTTTTACTTCTACTAGGTAATTCAATGTAAGTATAAATTGATTTTTTGATTAAGAATAGATAAAATACCTATACGGAACAGAACATCAATAGTAGATTAGTAATGGGTAATAAAACATTTGCCATTCGATTAATTTTATTTTGTTCCGCAATTACCTTAGCAGATCGATTATTATTTCAATTAAAACGGTCGTATTAAATTCATTATGCATTGACATTGAATAATTTATTTTCTCTCGAATTAGTGTTTTCCATTAAAATAATTAAGTCAACGTTCCGTGAATTCTAATGCTGGAAAAATTTAAAGTTTATCCGGCAATTTGTATGTGTATAAAAGTACCAATTAATAAATCGTTTTAAACTTAGCTTTTGCCCCTGGCTTTGCTCGCTTGTTGCAACCTATGGAAAGGTTTGTGTGAGACCACACAAATTACAACATTATTACACTATTTAATGGGGGTTAATTAAGGGGGTTAATAATTTACTTGGAAGGTGTCCCTAGCAAATAAATCATTAACCCCCTTACTTATAATCGATGATTAACAACTGCATTAACAATGTATCGTTTGTGACATGAAGTCACTTTCACTGTGACATGAAGTTTCAAAGTTGACAGACAGAAACAAACGTTTCCTAACTTAGTCATCTGTTAATCATCGTTTATAAGTAAGGGAATAACTAGTTTTTTTTTTAAATTTTGGGTGGACTAAAAATATGATAATATTAAAAATTAAATACCTATACCTACCTACTTTTGTATCGTAGCCTGCTTTGGACCATCTTTTTAACAAAGTGGGTTGAACGCGCTGACTGTAAAGATCTCGTTCCTAGTCCTACCAATATAACCAAAAAAAAACAAACGAAATTTCTCATTAAAGAGCATTAAAGTATAATAGGTACCTAATATAAAAGTAGGGATGATTATTTGTAAATAAAACAAACAGACCAAATAAAAACATCCACAAGTACCATCTTACCTACCTTGCACACAAATAGGTACAGATTACAAACTGATTTTTAACTTGGAACATTAATTAGAAGATGAAGCCGACGCTATTGATGTTATTAATTAATCGAGTACACTACCGACCATGTCAGACTACTTCTGATTTATATCGGTTGGAATCATAGCAGAGCTGCGCGCGGACCTGTCATTAATTTTATTTAATTATTATTTGTTTGTGAGCTTACGGTGCCGGGGCTGCTACTTACTGCCAGGCGACTGCGTAGTTTCGACAAATGGACACGGCTTATTTATTTACCTGTAGGTAATATTGTGTTCGTCACCTCAACATTGTTTATTTACAAAAACAACCACAACTGTTATTGTAAGAAAAAATAGCCTATGTAGTACTTATATCCGGTCTTCAGCGATCTACATGCGGAGTCTCACATTTTTTTCTATACCTTTACAATATTACTAGGATAGGATACGATGGTACATAAATACCTGCCTATATAGGTGGCTGAAATGTTTTCCACTATAAAATATCGTTACTCGTTACTAATATATGACTTTATAAACGGTCAATAACAGCTGCATAAACTATGTATCGTTTGTATTTTACTCTGACATTAAGTTTAAGTTGACAAACAGCGACAAACCTTACATAAGTTAGTCATCTCTTAATCATCGTTTATTATAAGTAAGGGGGATAAACTATTGTAGTAGTAGTAGTAGATAATAAATAAATAAATAAATTCTGTGAACAACACACAGCGCCATCTAGCCCCGTGGTAAGCGACTAAGCTTGTGTTACGGTGACTAGACAACGGATATAATACTTATATTTATTTTTCTTTTGTAAATACATACATATTATACATAGAGGGACACCCAGACCAGACACAAATATTTATTTTATAAGCATAAATACTTGCACCCGGCGGGAATCGAACCCGCAACCGCATAATATCGTTAAACATAAATTAATAAATCCTTAACTGCAGCTATTAAGTAATATTTGTAGGTGTAACAGCTAACCACCATATTTTTAATTTAACCAAAATCATTAAAACGCCTAGTTATTGTAGGTACAACATCTGCATTTCGTAGCAGAACAACTCATCATCATCATCATTTCAGCTGTAAGAAGTCCACTGCTGGACATAAGCCTCCCTCATAGATTTCCAGATGCTTCGGTCATAAGTGGCCTGCATCCATCGTGAACCCGCGGCCTTAACTAAGTCGTCCGTCCATCTCGTTGGTGGACGTCCAACGCTGCGCTTTCCGATCCGCGGTCTCCATTCGAGAACTTTCGCAGAACAACTCTACTCTAGAATATTTTCTTAAAAGTATATCTTAAAAAACAAATAAAAAACATCGTAGGTGATAGATAAAATACAAAAAACCTATATATAAGATATTAATCCAATAAGAATTTCTTTAAGCGTCTTAAATAGGTCTTAAATGAAGAATGTGTGGATGAGCCGCGTACGTTTCGATTAAAGCCCGATGTAGCCTGTATTACAATGGCGGTACATAGCGACAGCTGCGTTTTTATTGTGCAGTATAAATAAATAATATTTTCTTTATATCAGTGGTTCATTGTAGCCGGACAGTTATAGTGGCCACACACGCGCCACTCGATACATTTGCTTTACAAAGAAATCTCGTTCTCCTAATGTTTTACAGTCTCCGATTTTCTAAGAAGTTTTATTTTATTTTGACGCGATTGTTTCTTCAGACGACACGACGTCGACGATGTGAAGAGATCGGACGTTAATCAATATGGTACCTATTAGTTCTTTCTTCTGCACCACTAAATTATTTTAGTTAGATTCAAAATAATACATAAAATAATAAAGCTTTGTCCTGACTGACTGATGGATCAACGAATAGCTAAAACGCTGATACTTGAGGGCTGAAATTTGAAGAGTGTGCTCTTTTTTGATCGGGATTTAAGCGGGCGAAACAGTGGGACACAGCTAGAGTAAAATGAAATTGTTAAAAAAGAAACTTATTATTATTACAGTTAAAAAATCGGATGTAAAAGATAAAATTAGTTTAATAAATCGTTTATTATAAATCTGCCGTCGAAGTCATCGGTTATAGGTAACGACAATAGACGTAGAGGACACCGTTTCATTGTTCTCTCTTTTATTTTTACTAAAGTCGATAAGAACAACACACTTGAAAATGGTCAGTAAATCTAACATACGGCATTTATATCGTAACCTACATACTTTGTCTAGTTAGACAATATTTCAAGAGCTTGATTTATTCTATTGTTGTCGATACTGCGTTACGTTTCGCAACTTCTTCAATTTTAACGAATTTATGTTTAAACAAATTTTAATGTAGATTTAACTCTTTTATATCAGCATTCTTCACTAAAACAAGTCAACATCACCATCCGAGAGATGCACTTCGGTCCCTTTTGGGAGCCCGGGGTGTAGGTAACTTACCTATAATGTTCGACTGCAACGAATGTAATACACAAAATTGTTATAAAATCAATAGATAAAAGAAGGTACGGACTCTAATACCAACATCAAACGTTTATTTCTTATTTTTTTCTATGATTTCGACACTTTTATTTTTCCAATACATTTTTACACATCTGCTCTTTGCACCAGCTTACCTAATGGGTATTCCGACTTCTCGAACTGTTATGAGCAGAAATGTGTTTAGTTCGTAGCCCGGTCGATAATTGAGGTGAGGTCACACCATATTGTGGTCAAAAGTAATTTCGTGGTGCGCCCGCGCCGTACCCAATAAAATAACATTTACGAACTGGGTTATTGTCCCAATAAGGCAACTCTATTATCAGGATAAGTGGGTACAGTCAATACCTAAAGTGGCTATTGTAACAGAAGGTGTTGTTGATGACTTAACATTAAACTTGATTTAACAACTGTACTTCTATTATAGGAATATGACGTAAGGTTAGAAAAGTAAATGGTTAAACCGTTTAACATTTATGGCGGAACCCGTTTAATGTAAAGTTTAATTAATGGTTTCCATAGCTTGTGTTTGATGGTGAAATCCTCGATAAAATTAATGGATTCCTTAAAGACATCCTGTATCAATAAAATACCTACACATTGAGTTATTTATTATTGAAATAATTACGCTAGACGCATATGAAACATTACCCTCTGTAAAACTTAACTAAAAGGTCGTAACAATAAATCGTACCTACATTTATTTTAAAAAACCTTTTTTTTTTCGGATGCATCCACACATTTTCGTACCCTTCGTACCCTCGTTAATTCCTTATTACATTACTCAATAATGAAGAATTAATATACTACTAAAACAGTCTTAATTAATAAAACTAGTAGTTTCCACTATATGAGTACCTAAATCAAATCTTATTACATGCCTACATTATATCATTAAATTAAATCTAATATATAAAATTTACATGTCAGTGTTAGTTACCGTACTCCTCCGAAACGGCTTGACCGATTTTTATGAGATTTTGTATACGTATTCAGTAGGTCTGAGAATCGGCTACTATCTATAATTTTTAAGGCAAAACAACGTTTGCCGGGTCAGCTAGTATCATATAAAACTGATACTTATTTATTTAGTGGGTACCTACTTAACTCATTAAAATATTTTCTCCCAAATATCTAATATAGTTATTAAGATAAACGTTATCTGTTTTTCTAACATTGTTATTGAGAGTAGGTAAGTAATTGTAATATTATTGGGGGCATTATTTAGCCGCAATGAGCGGTGGTCACGACTTGCGCTACTAAAACGGCTCATTTGCGCACGCGCTCACGACCCGTCCCATTACTCGACTAAATTAATTTCACTTAATGCTCATCGATTATTAGCATTGTGAGTACAATAATCGTACAGTTTAGGTTCGTGATGGATGCTGAGTTCGTGGCCCCCCGTGTGCTCCCTACTGGGCACGGATCATGAAGTGCGCTATGGATTCTCTTTGTCGATATGATTTTACCAAGATCTCTTCAGGATAATGATCACCGTAGATCACCACTAGATGATCTTACTCATCTGGTAAAAATTGTGTCAAAATTATAGGTATGGGGCGGTCTTAAATCACCCACCCAGAACAGAAGATATATTATGTAGGTGCCTATACACTTGTAACTTGACTGTAAGTTTGAAAGGCCGTAATATAACCATGTCTGATTCATCTGTTTAGTGACTTACATTAGTAGTCATCAGAACACAGACGAGTTTGCTTGGCTATGGCCCAATGACGGCTTTTCATCAGAAAAAGAGATGCGTAAAAAAGAGAGAAAATGAGATGGTAGGGTAGGACTTCGTGAGCCAGTGGTTTTGAGTACGAGTCTTAGGTTGCAGGTTCGAATCCTGTTAAAGAAAATAAAAAAGCTGCGGATCAACGTTGTATAGTAAAATCATCGTCAAATAAACTAACAAAATGTGAACTTAACAACCAATATCTGTTCATTCAGGAAAAAGCCAAGAGTTATATGTTGAAGTGCTCCGTTTGCCACTAAATCTACATTCTTTTAAAAATTTATTTCACCTAATCCCAATAGCACTTAAGACTAACAAAATCGTTAGTTAAAAAGTTAAAATCTCTTGCAGAGGTCATAGATTTCCAACAGTTCTACCGGTTACACGACACTGCACAACTTCAGAGATAAAGACCGATGAGATTTACCGAATACTGGTAAAGAGAGTCAGAATATTAAAATAATTAATTAGCAGCGCCTATGACTTCAATAATTCTTACACTTGCAGCTTGAGAATCGCTAGTTTACTCAAATAATATCGTATTGTTAGAGTAAAGTAGCTTATGTGTTAATCCAAAACTCTACTTATCTGCATACAAACTTAAATCAGGAACCAGTTTAGGGTGAAGAAGTAACAAATATAGATATACAATGTTTCGCATTTCCCTATGATATCAATAGAATGGAACAATTCGCTTTTAGCTAGTTTGTAGCTAAAGCGTTACTGTGTGACACTCGAAGAGAATCAAATCAAAAAAGTTTCAAATCCCTCTGTCCCACTTTAATTTAAAACTCTTCGGATAAATTTCGAAGCAGACCAGGATGGTAGCCGTTAACCATCGAGGTACGCAGTCAGAGGCGATGTGAGACCTTAATGGCCAGTCGTGTACCTCATCCATAACCAATTTCTCATTCATCGATATAAATGCGGGTACATGACAACCGTTCGCCGCTGACCGGGCTACAAATGAGCGCGCCCGTTCACAACCGATTATATTTATGTGAACATCATCTTATCTGCAATTAGTATCTAGCTTAACTCAGTGTTGACGGAGAACAAGCTTTACCAACTTTTGATGGTCAAGTTTACATGTAGATTCGCTCAGCAAGGCCACAGTCGTAAATTGAGGTGCATAAGTATGCTTTATGTTGCTGCAGTAATGGTGAGGTAAGTCAAATGATGCGAGTCGATGCTATTTTGTGATTTTATTATTTTTACATCTACTTTCTGCATCAAATGCAATCGTAGCAAGAACATAAATTAGGAAAAATCCTAAACTAGGTATATCAAATCTAGCTGACTTTTAGATATTCCTCAAAATTTATATTTAATTAACTACAGAAAATATTAGTAGCTTAATATATTTTGAAGGTAATTGTATTTAATTGAGTATACGTCTGTAAATTCACCGGTTGGTTTGACCCAGCTTGATCTCATAACGTAAGAGAAGACGTATCGACTTCATTAAAAGGCAAGACACGGTTTCTTAATCGATATTCGGCAATTTAAACATTTTATTTTGCTCCACATGATGCTCGTGTCTTTCGTTATTTAGATGGTAACTTGATATTCAAATCAAAGTTTACAATTATCTTTTTAAATAATATTAGAATTTAAATCTACTCATGAAATGAAACCTGTGTGTCACGGGTGACGAATACCCACCAGAAATGCTGCTTGTGATTGCTGATTCGATTGCCTTAAGAAGGCTATTTGATACGTCTTTGTTAGAATGCCCACCATCTAGGTAATCTAATATCAAGTATTTATTTTAAATAAGAACAAAATATAGAAAAGTACCTATACCCGTAAACAAAAAAGAAACTAAATACCTATTACACAATTCTACGAGTAGGTACGTATAGAAAGTCAATTAAAGCAGTAGGATTAGCTGCCTGCTTTATATGTTGAAAAGGTACATATTAGACGTTGAAATGATGTTAGTAAAAGTGCTATTATTCGATTTAGTATCTTGAATGAGATGGTTATTGTTTTGAAATTGGTCGCAGCTTCATAGCAAGTGTGTAAAGGTAGATCGAATGCAGCGGCAGAGCCAGTTATTTATGAACGTTTAATTTTCATTAGGCACGGCTATTAACGCAACATTGGCCGTAACTGAGCGTTATCGACATTCAACTCAGGTATCCCTGAGACGGATTTAGTTTCACGACTTACACGTAGTAATGAACCAAATTTAAGATAACTTTCACCAGATGAATATCTAAATATTTAAAACGCGATAAAATATACTTTTAATGACTACCCCGCATTTTATTAACCACGGGAAGCCGAGAGCCGTTAGATATTCCTCTCCTCTACTTGATACAGATTACAAAAACTACACATACTTTTACTTTTATGGGTTTTTGGCATTTTTATTTCATATTTAAATTAATTGAACGCAAATAAGACTCGGTTTACGAGGTAGAAAATATGATCGTCTTGTAACTTCTTAAATTAATGAGACTAGAAGAGATTGGAATAGGAAATTTTAGCATAATTCGAAGCAAGTTAATAGTTTAATGCTATTTGTCATCTGGTTTATTGCTGCAGCTGGTTGGTAATAGTATGTTCTTACATGACTAGATACTATCGAAGACTTTGCTTATGAAATCTGCTTGCAGATCATTGATTCACCTTATTATCTTTAGCATTAGTTAGGTAATATTAAAAAATAATAAATAGGTAATTTTAACGTACCTACCTATTCATGAAACAATTAAAAAAAATATGTTCTTTTTACTGATACAATAAATTTCACTTTTCTAACAGTACCTATCTACCTACCTATTACTAGGAAAAATCTTCGTTTGTAACTGGATTACCAGGAAAGAGCAAAATTTCTTCATAGGTAAATGATTACCAAACCTCGGTTACCATGGCGGCCGAAAGGTACTTTTGCAGGCTAAATATTTGAAACGAAATATAACGAAAAAGTAAGGTATTAGCGATTGTTTTACATATTATACGTACCTTCTTTTGGTTTTATTACGTTTTTTAAGTTATTATTATAACAAAGCGGATGGGATTTTGAAATAACTGTCCGAGTTAGAACATGGTGTGTAACCGTCGTTCCTGATTATTATAAATGCAATAAATAAATAGAGAAACATTCCCCGCCTGCGGGGAGCCAACATCAGTTTGTACATTTTAAAAATCGTTAACAGCATCCCTAATGCGCTTATTAGACCGCCCGTCTCATTTTATTTACTAAAACTAAAATAATTACGCATGTCGACTTCGAATTTAATGTTTTTCTGTGATATATTTATTACATCGGAACTAGTATGGGCGCATATGCGGAGAATCAACGACATTTTGTATTGAAATGTATTTTTAAAATAAATATTCATGAGTGATAGAGGCAATGCGATACAGTACAAGACTATAAGTCAACGAAACGCGGCGCGAGTCCGGTGCGCCGGCGCCGGCGCCGTCCCCGATATCTTCGTCTTCCGTATATCACTCACTGACGCACTCATCTATGGACTATTGGACATGTCCGCGCACTAAGACCTCTTGTTTTATAGCCCTCTTCTACATAATCTTTTGTACTTACCTTTTCCAAAACATTATTCTGTTGTCATTGCTTCGAGAAATAATGATTATGGGAAATTTTTGGTACAATTTAATTTATATATAACTAGTTACAACCTCGAATATAGCGTAGTAAGCTGTAGTATGATAATTGATGAGATTTAAATGTCAAAAAAAAGGAAGTGCGTCTTTGTTACTTTTAATTGTAGCAAAAGCGTACGCTACTGTTATTAAGTCGTTAACTCATAATACATGAAAGCTCGTAATTTTTATTATAAGAAACGTTTAAAGTTTAATTTGTGTGGTAAACGACGTCGCTACCGTCTGGCTACCGTGAGCCCTGCCCACACTGAGTACGGACGGCACGCGACTTCCGCCCACCGACACCACTTCAGACGATTTCGATATTTTTACAAGCGATATATCATGCTACACCTTTGTTTTGATTAAATTGATACTTTATTGTGTGTGAAGTACCTATTTAAAGTTAAGTATTAAAACTAAATACCTAGTTACTTATAGCAGCTATTTTTCAGCTTATTTTTCGCTAGGATGATACTTAATTTAAACACACTTTGGTTTATTTATGAGTGGTGTAAATCATAAAATGGACTTCGTAGGGGGGTTCATATTGTACGCTTTCGTAGGATTACCCTTACGCACATATAGGTGTACTAAAACTCGTGATCTCACAGTGATCCAGTTGAAAGGGGTATCCCAGGGTTTCCCGGGAAGCGGGAAACCTTATCTTTACTTAATAATTTTACGAATCATCCATATTTTTGTTATTTACTAGTGTTATTTACCATATTACCTAATTGTAGAGATTTATGTTATATTACCTTGTTTTACAATAAATATATCTAGGTAAACGAACAATTTCGTCTTCCATTAACACCATTAGGAGTAATCTGCTATACTTAAATCTTTTCGTAGTAAACGTTCTGGGTGTTTTCTATTTCTATAGGTATATCTATATTATTATGTAATTACAAGAAAAAGCATTATATTATGTAGGATATCCGTTGTCTTGTACCCATAGTACAATCCTAGTTGCTTATAGATTTGGGCTAGATTGCGCTGTATGCAACGACTTGCAATATTTTTAGTTTTTATTTAACCTGTATAACCTTTGACTCCTTTACAACAACGTGAAAACCGGCACCTCCTAGGACAACGTGCTACATCTTAAATCACTCGTCACTTACCTACATCAGATAAATGTCGATATAACATTTACAACGAACGAACATTTACCTATATTATACCTACCTAATGCATAAAAAGTTAACATATCGAAAGCATTGCGTGGGTTTCTCCATTTAAGTATAGGTTCAAGTAATAGTGAAGTATATGGTATTTTTTTAACTTAAAAAGCTATTAAAAACTGTACCTACACTACAACTCGGTAACGGTACACCTTACTTAATTTTTAATCGATTTGATGTGCACATCTTACTTAATGTGGCTCAGAGATTAACAAATATTTATGAACCACTTGGGTTTCCTTTTAAAATTAAAATTACGGTTAAAGTACCCGATTATGTTTATAAATTGAATTAAAACTTATTAATTACGCGTTGGCAAAGTAGACATTTTTACACTCATTAAGCTTCATAAATTGCAAATAAATTAATAAAAACTCACGATAAGTATTAAGCCTCAACGATATAAACATTTTACTGAAGGCTTATTAATTTTCACTTATTAATTTAAGACTTACTTATAACTTCAAATCTGTGGGCTGTGAGATTGCAGTTATAAATAACCATAAAAGGAATTGATATTATTGTGGGCTAGTAAAGGAAACATAAGGTAACATTATATAAATCGTTACCCAAAGAGGTAACTCGGTATACCAAACCGGAGATAGCGTGACGCGGTCGACAAATATAAGTTTGAGTGGCGTAACGATAGTCCCAAAAAGATCCGAAAGAGTTGGTTGAAGGCCTTTGCCCAGCAGTGGGATAGTTATGATATATTTCTCCTAGATATATCCAATGCAGTGGTTGTCCTTGGCTGCATTTTTATAGTGCAGACAGGGATAATCGCCGGCTTGGTGTCCGCTTCATTCTTTGTCAGTAAAATTGTTATTGCTCTTCCACGTGTTGGGTTCGGATTCACGCACGCCTTCCAAAGGTCCGGGGCTCCACAGCCCCATGATACTGGACGTATAACAGACAATGAAAAATAATATTAGATCGTATACAAACTGGATACATAATATCCATTACAAGCAACTTTCATCTAAGCACTCTGATAACGATTCACTTTTTTATTGTTTATAATTTTCAAATCATCACTTTTTTATAAGAGTCAGTGATATCAAATTTTATTTTATTTTAATGAGTCCAATAATAAACTTTAATCGTATTCAGAAAGCAAGCATGTAATATCAAACTTTATTATGTGGTGAAACCTACCTAATTTATCGATAACAAAATACCTATTCGGTTATTAAAAAACCTTAAAATGTTTAAAATATCATATAGTTGTCAACTTTATAATGAAAATAAGCATCGGATGAGGTTTCTTCTTGTTCATTTATTTTTAGACGTTGGACGTTTAATTTGCGACTTTAATTGCATTTATTTAAATTACAGTGAAACGTTGTTTGGTATTCATACGGAGCCATTATATTCTCGATTATGGGGCAGGTTTACGTTTATTATTTTTTTAAATAGACTTTTTGTTACATCATTAACAACACTTAACGAGTCAAGAGACAAGTTAATTTCACTCCATTTCAATTTATGAATGAACTAGCTACGCGTTGCGGCTTCTTTCGTAATTCCTCATCGTGTGGCGTTTTTAGGACTAAAACTATTTTGATATATCAATCTAAGACTCTATCTATCACAAAAGTATCACAAAAGGTATAACAAACAATTTTTTCTTATCACAACTATGTGGCTTTTGTATGACGATGTAACAAATACTTTTTATCCCGGTACTAGCAGAATCCCGCGGTTTCACCCGCGTAGGTCCCGATCCCGGGGGATTTTCCAAAAACCCTTTCAAGTGGCCTACACATTACAAAGAACACACCCCTTAAATTTTATGTCTCTAGGAGCTGCGATTTTGGGCTCTGCGTTGATATATAGATTAGTCAGGACTTTGAATTTTATATATATAGATTACTACGGGAACAGGAAGTATGCAGGTAAACTCGCGGGGCACAGCTAGTTTAATATAAATAAGTACCTACCCGTCATCTAGAAAACATGACTAATATCTAATTAACATTTCCTAATTTATTTAATATCGCCTTCCATTTCTATCGATCAATTCAATTATAATAATGACCATTAATATATCATTTTCATCAGATTAAGTCGATCCAACGCGATTGTAAATATGATCCAATTTGATTAATTTTCATATTTTATATTTTTTATGAAATAAAGTTAATCTTCGCTCTCCTGGATGTGAGTTACCTAAAAAGGCTGTTAAGTCGTTTATGATAATTACGTTCATCTCCTTAATAAAAATAAGTACCGGTACAGTTCTTTGGTTCTTATAAAACGTACTTTTGACCCGTGCTCTCCGCTCATGAATATTTAATATTTACAAATTATAAATCCAGTACTTATCGACCGTCGTCGGTCTCATACGTGCATTCCTACGATAGGGCAATGGTACGGTGACTCGCTTTGAGGAATTATATAGATATTGTTTTTGATACTGTCAAACATTGAAAGCTTTATAAAGACTGGGGAAAAAAGGCAAAAGGTTAACCACACACACACACTGTTACAAACCGATCTAACATTCTAATTAAAGATTAACCACGAAAATGTTATTAAAGATAAACGTTAAACGAATAATGTATAAGGCCGTATACAGAAAGAAAGCTGGAAACTTATATGAAACTTATAACTTGCGCTGGTGACCCGCGCAGGAAAATGTATGAACCCGCGCCGATAAGCACTGATCGGTGCCGACAAGCTTCAACACGCGCTGGTCAGCGCTGGGCTGCTGATGTCATAACATCGTCCGATGAGTCCGACATTCTGCCTCAACCTGCTTCCTTTATGTAGAACGGACCAGCGCTGACAAGCGCTGGTAAGCGCTTATAGGTTTCCAGCTTTCTTTCTGTATACCCACTTAGTTAATATTTGTACAAAATTAAAGTTTTTTTTTAATTACCCAGTTAAAACAGAGATATCATAATAATGTGTCTTTCAAAATGTCACAAGCCTTATTTGACTCGCATTTCATTGCACCGAAAAGAAAGTATGGTAGGTAGGTACTTGTAATGCTACTGGTATGCATAACAAGTGAACCTTTTAATATAATGGAATATGTTATCCAGAGCTTGATGCCGACGTTTCATCACTATCTAAGCCCGAAATATTTCTATAATGAACTCAGTCACGCGTACATTAAATTTAAATAAAGTAGCTACTGTTTTAAGAAATATTGATAACACTTATTTTGTGATACGTTTTAATTGGTACTAATAATTCAATAGTAAATGTAAGAGATAAGGCGGTGTGTTTAAAGGGAGTGGTTTAATCGCCGGTGCTTATGGAAGCGAATATATCAATTGGGAATGTAATACTGCGGGATCAGCACGTGCGCTTCTTATTGATTGTACTCAGTTGGACACGAGATGTATGCTGTATGTAAACTGCACTGCACAGGTTAATTTTATTTTATTATTTAGAGGTAATGTAGCCAGTATCCTCGGGTCCTTTGCCCGGATGCAGCAAAGGATGCTGGCAGGGCGGGTTATTTGATTAGGATATTTTAATTGACGTAGTTATTTTACTGTTTTTTACTTTAGTCAATCTATTTCACTTCATCTAGTAGGTAAATGATCAATGAAAAATGAAAATGTCTTTATTGTTGTGGTCTAATTCCAATAATTTATTAAGTGCATTGTTTATTTCTTGATCTCTCTATGTTTGTTTATAATTACGTAAACTACTTCAATATGTATGTGGTCTAGCTAGCCAAAAAGCTTAAACTATTTGACTATTCAGAGATGATTCTACTCTATAGTTAAAAATGAATTAGCGAATACACGTTTTGTACGAAAGTTTCTATGTTGTCCTCTATGTAGAGTTAAGTAAATTAAGATAAAGTTGCTTAGTAGGACTTTAGTTTTATTATGTAGTTTTAATACTCATCAAAAAACAGATTTATCGTACACAAAAAGATTTGTTACCAACAATCTGATTCATAAATAAAGATTCCCCGACGGCGACGTGACTAAATATTCTAACTATATAATCTTATACTTAGATATGTTTACATAAGAAATTGATAGATTTCAACCACTAACAAGAGCTTAAAAATATAAGAACTCGTTAGAGATTATCAACATGCTTAAACCGTAGAACAATTATTTGGTTTATACCGTAACAGATGTGAGAAGAATGGGCCTTGTCGTATTATGTTAAAACGTTTCTTTGTATGATGTACGTACCGTGAGTTGCTTCGATCGAAGGCATTGTGGGCTGGCACACGAGACACGCGTCAACTCGACCGCGGCCTATCTGCGGTCCAGAGCCTGTCTGATTGTTCTACCGACTCAACATATCAATTACGTCGAACACGAAAACCGATAAAGAGGAAGAGCGACGTGAATCAAATAATTAACCGACCGGTGTTTGTATAATTCATCAAGCGGAGTTATTTCGTAGTCGTTTGGCCACTTAGTGCTCTCTTATCAGATAGTTGTAGCCGTATTCGTAGCGTGGTAGCCAACAATCGACTAGTAATGCACTTTTCTATTGTAAGATCGCTTTGTAACCATTTATCTAGTCATGCCGATAGATTGAACGTTATGACGGCCGCCCGCACTCAACTCAGTTTATCGTAAATTGGTCAAACAGACTTACTGGACTATATTTATCGTAACATCTTGATTGTTGCTTGGTGGCATACCATGTCATAATTATAAACATCCGGGACTCTCGTCGATAAATGAGTAAGTAGATATGGACGTACATAATGATAAGAGGCATTCGTAAATGATAGGAGTTTAAAATAAAACATTAGCTATTAGAAAGCACGATACATATTATTAGATACAGTAACGGTGTATATAAATAAGTAGGTACAAAAATGGGTAATAAAATGTTTATATCAGACTGTTAGGAACCGAGACCACAAAATGTAATTAGTAGGTAGGTATGCAAATTATCATGAAAGTTTTATTAAGAGGAGTATATACGCCAACGACCTTGAAACTGAAAATCCCTGTCGGGCTCATCGACAATTGTTGATTATTTCATGACGGAATGTCGTAGAACTTTTTTTTGTGCACAGATTGTAGGTGACATTGTTTCCTACATTTTGGTGTAGTTTTAAGACAAGAACCTCCTATTGGTGCAAAGCCTATCCAAATTTTAGACAAAAAATGTCTGATTTGGCTAAAATGTCGATAGGCTTCAATACGTTTCGACATATTTGTATGGAAACTGCACTAAAATATCGGAAACAATGTCGCCTACAATCTGTACACAAAAAAAAGTTCTACGACATTCCGTCATGAAATAATCAACAATTTTCGATGCGCCCGACATGGATTTTCAGTTTTTCAGAATAGGGCCCTTAATTGAAAAAAAAAACAACAATTTTCAAGAACAATGACGTGCTTCCTTGTTATATATTTTTTATGGGAACTGAAAGTTTTATATGTGGTTCTGCAGTTGAATTATAATTATGGATTATGATTTTAAAAGCCACGAGTAGGAATTTAAAAGCTGCATGCTAACCGAAAAGACGGTTTACAACGTTATTAATAAAACACACAGTGACCCGTGACCGGCCATAGCTAAAACCATAAACGGAACCTTTACCAGATAAACATAATTTTCAAATTTTATTGGAAAATTTACTTATACTTAGTTGGATTATGTTTCTGGATCAACACCAATTGAAATAAAATTATTAAGTACATTCTTAGATAAAGTAGTTAAAGTTTCAGCTTTACCTAATCATAAAAGTGAGGTCGTAATCACATTTCATAATCATTTTCATGTTTTTGAATTAAATTTTTTGTTTATTTTTATCATTTAGTATTAAATTTTCATTAGATTTACTCAATTTAAGTTACTTAAACTGTTTTTTTTATACTTTTTTTGAGGAAGACACAGATTGCCAAAACTCATGTTAATAAAATGTTATAAATATTCATAAGTGAGGCTAGTTTGTTATCTTACATTGTGCTTTGTCCCGCGGCGCTGCAGCGGTACTAAAACGCCATCATTTATGTCCAGTGACGGAAATTAAAGTGAGACAGGAAAAATCTGTCCCGCCTAATGATGGGCGCGGACCGCTCGCAGTGAATGTGTAATAATGCGCCTCGGGGACAGAGGCCGGCCGCGGCTCAGTCTAAATAATTTTAATTACATGTTATTGATAAATATTCTCTCCCGGAGCGTTTGGATCTGTCGATAACGCCGCGCAATTAGCTGGTGAACTTTGACTTTACGATTTGTTGTGGGAACGGCGAAATTGGAAGCCCGAGGCAATCCTCCTGACACATTCGAATCAAATATTCTTACCAAATTAAACGGGCCGTAACGACACTATTCAAATTTATTTATCTCAGAGCAAAGATCGACGTTTAATATAAAGATTTATAAAGAAAATTCATCCGCTAATTTAGGTTAAAATCATAAAAAATCCCAATTACCAAAACTTTATATATAGGGCTATAAAAATCATACCGGTCAGTCTACTACAACTTACTTAACTAAAGGCTCATTATGAATATTGTTCGAGGGGACATCGCATAATAATCGTGATCCGCTCAGCGTGAGTCAGTAAGTTATTGCGCGAAAGATTGAAAGAAAATTAGCTGTCTCGAAATTACGTTTTAAAAAAATGGTTTATAATTGGATAGTCAACTCATGTTGCACAAGAAATTATGTAGAGAATCAAAGAGTGTAGTGTAAAGGTACTGAGGATGTATGAGGAATACGTCAGCTAAAGAAATTCAAGCCATAAGTTGCGCGTCGGGTGGCCGATGAAAAGCGTTTTGTCGCCAAGTAACGCCATGAATATTTACAAGTTCAGAACACGCCTCGTACCGGTCTCCACGACCGATGGGGACTTCAGATGTAATTTTATGGAGAATCAAGCGAACTGATAGAAATTAAGTAAATATGATTATGTACATTCCGCGTTAACTAACGTGTTGCTTAATACGAAATTTGAGAACCTTGAGTAAATTAGGTAAATTCAATTTAATCGAATTACCTAATTAAAATGTAAACTAAAATCGATGACTTAGATAGTTTTTTTATTAGGTACCTCCTGGGTATGGGTTGTGATTGTGAGAGACCACGTCATTACTATTCTATCACTGTGAAAGAGTGAATACTTACGTACCTACCTATCACAAAATAGTAATTATACTTCGTTTTTTAATTGTAGACTATGATTTGACACATTTTCCTGAAAAAAAAATGTCAAACGCAAAGAACCAAAACGTCAGATCGTAGTCTGAAATTAAAAAAAAAACCGAAGTATACCTACATATTACGTGTACCTACTGCTACATGTAGGTACTACTCTCAGAAAACACATAATCTTCGTTTAATGCTATTTCATTGAACTAGTTTATAATTTACAAATAAATACTTAGTAGGTCGGCATTTAAATTATACTTATCTTTTTTAAGTAACGAAAATAGAGTCTCATGATATTCATATTATTAAGATAGTCCAATCAAAATGTTATATGTCACGTATCCGAGGTTCATTGTAAAGTGTTAGGCGGTGGCATGCACAGAATTAAAGCCACATCGGCTTCTGAATGTCGATTTAATTGCCAGATAAGTCGTGCGCCCGCGCACCGCTATTGAAAGATAATGGCTTAAGATGTTACGTAGCTTATTGGAGATGCCATATCGTTTTTAATGCTATTACATTTTGATGATGTTACATTTTTAAGTATACAAATGTCCTGAAGTTCGTAGTCTTGTCCCCATTGTAACGTGTTAGGTTTCATCTTTGTAACTTTCTTGTCATCAAGATTTACAGCCGTATTTATAAACGACCCTATGCGTGGCCTAATGCTTTGTCTTGCTCATGTGAGTCAAAGTCGAATATATTTATTCATTAAGAACGATGTAAGTAAGTTACATCAACGTTTATAAATGTCGACATTTGACTGTGGTTTCGGAACGCGCCCTCCGATGAGAAGAAACCACAAGAAACTTATGGGGTGATAATCAATGTCAAAGGAATCGTTACGAAATATGAGTCCACGCATAGGGTCGTTTGCGAATACGGCAGTTTTCACTCTACCTACTGCAACAACATTTTCATTTTTGACATCCTGTAGCCGGATCTAAAAGTGGTTTCTTGGTTGGAGGCTTCAACCACGGTTTGTGACAACACACCGGCCTAAGTCGTAGCGCCGAGCGGACTGCTGGACGTTATTCGTCCGATACGTAGACCGATGCAGCCGCTATGGAAGACGGTCGGATCTTGTTCCACTGCCGTCTTCCCATCTTCTAGATGAGCTTATTCCATCTTAGACCATCATCACTGTCGTATATAAAAAAAAACTCGTACTTAGCTACGGGGCAACTGGCTAATGCTGAAACGGCGTTTTACCATCAGTCTTTCTCTACTCTACCTTTATGATTTCTTCGCGTCTCTCGGCCTTTATTGATTACTGTTTTACAAATTGTACGGTAGGTGTATGTAGGTTACTGTTGAATTTATCAATGACACTATAATACTTGCAGAGTGTAGGCTAATTTACCGCTGTCAATGAAATTACTACACACTTGTACCTATTTTTGTTCGAGGGCAATAAACAATGATTTATGCAACTTCTGTTGTGTACTTCAGGAATATTTTGCAGCTGAGCTGTTATTATCTTAGCATATCTGAGACAGTTGTTGTTGTTCCAATAAGCAATAATCCACACGAATGATAAATTTAAATGGTTGCCGAGTGGTAGTCGAGTGGGCGCCTAAACACTACAAGGGCTCATAAAACGACAAGTATGGTAATGTAGGAGGAACACTATCACCTCACTATATTATCAACACCAACTTTAACTGACATTCGATATGAGCTCGATGAAAATTTCAATTACAGGAGCATTTCTCAAACCATCAGACATGGTTTTATATTATAGGATACTTAATTAAGTTCTGTTCGTCGTTATCGAACAAAACCATCACTTTTGAAAATTCCAATTAATCTGATTTTTATTGCGTATAAGCAAACATGCATTTTCCCTCTACACTGAGAGAGACAGCAAAATTATATCTCGTTTGCTCTTATTAAACATCAATCGGTTTGTCCCTTTGATATTTGGTGTCCATCGAAATACAGCTATACGTTTATACGTACGCAGACCTTCTTTGAACATTTGGAACCTACCTATAATTTCATTGCTTACGTACCTATGTACATAATAGTGTAGGCGTAAAAAATAAGAATGAATTTAACCGAGGCTCAGGCTATTTATTTATAGTATCACTGCTGATTTCGCTGTCAGTTTTCTTCAGAAATCCGACAAATCGAGCAAGTTTCACCACGTCCTGCGTTGGATTACGCGATTTACTCAAGGGAATTGTGAAGCGTTTCGTCACGGATCTACTGATATTTCAACAGGGTTCTAAATCCCTACGAGTCATGATCATGACAGCGAGTAAATCACGCCGGTGGGCGTCGCCCGCCGCTGTTCCCGCTAAATAACTGCTACCGTTTACCTGCCTCTGATCATCTGATACTTGATTTAATGTTGCTTCCAACAAATACGCTAAGCCAAATGGATATCGCGGAACTGTCTCCCGTCAGCAGTTGAGATATGATTGTTTTATTGGTTAAACAGTTAAGTATTCCGTATACATTGAGTTACAGGCTCACGATTGTTAGTTATGGTGAACTATGATCAAACTATGATGAAGGTATTTCGATTGTTTTTGTCAAAACTTTGAATAAACGCAGGTACTTAATTGGTTTATATCAGACAGACTTACACTCGAATTTATAGTCAATTCAAAGTAATTACTTGTCTAAGTATTTTATGAGTAATGTGTCTATCACCTTTTCCTTGACTTTCACTAATAAGAGCGAGCAATGGCTTAGACAAAGTAATCACTCAGATTCCTCTAGGTAAATACGGGTGTTAACATTATAGTTACGGAAATTGCAAATTAAAAACAATAACTAATAATTTTAATATTTAATGTATAACTCACTTTTCAACTCAAAGCTATCTCAAGTGATACTTAAATCTTCAACCAGTCATAAAGTTAGAAATTACCCTCAATTAGAGGTATTATAAAATAATTTACAAGGTACAATTACTAGCTTGTGTTATTAATACGAATGTGGTTGTTCTAGTCTAGTTAGATACCTACCATAAGTATACCTGTCGAGCCTACAACCATTCAACTGTAACCATAAATCATAAATTTACGCCCTCAGATTAACGTTTGATATAACATATAAATACCTACCTATTGTAAAAACAAATTGCTTTTCTAGATATGAATTTATTAAGTAACTAGCTGCGTTCCGCGGTTTGACCCGCGTAAGTCCCGATCCCGGGAGATATCGGGATCAAAACTAGCCTATGTTACCCAGGGTGAATATAGCTTTCTCATGGTTAAAAAATTTTTGAAATCGGTCCAATAGTTTTTGAGTTTATTCATAACAAACATACAGACACACACACACACACACACACAAATACAAATCTTTTCTCTTTATAATATTAGTGTAGATTTATTTTCTTTTTCTCATCTGTTTTCAGTAAATGCATTCAAATAAATAAATTCTGTAAATATCACACAGAGCCATCTATTTACTTAGCCCCATGCATTGTAAGCTACTAAGCTTTTATTAGGTATAGTGACTAAACGGATATAATAGGTAGGTACCAATATTTATTTTTCTACCTACATATAGGATAGAGAAACATATGGACGAAGCAGTGTAGGAATTCAGTAGGTATGTATACAATTAAAACTATATTCACCAACAACTTTAATGATAAATTAGTTTTGTGGTCAAAATTTTAGGCATCGAGACAATGCTAAAAATTAATAGTGTCAAATGAAAGACAATTCAGTACCAGCAAATGAAAAATATTAACAGGATTTGAACCTGCAACCCCTAGTTATTTTTTGAATTTGATGGATTGATTGTAGAATTATAGAATTAATTTTCAAAGATAAACATTTTCAAGTGTAAGTATAGTAAAAAATCTAGAAAATCAACATTCATAGGAAGCTTTAAGGCTTTAAGTTTGTTTATAGCTAATGAAAATACTATACGCGAATAAGACCCGGCAAAATGTAAATATGAGTACAAATCGTGTGAGTTTAAAAAGTGTATACCTACGAGCAGGGGCGTCTCTAGCCCATGTAGCGCCCGTGTGCAAATATCTCCTTGGCGCCCTCTAGTAAGAGTTAAGAGTGATTCCAATATGGAATAATAAAGCTACAAACAACAGTACTAATTTGACGTAGGTATAGGTACCCCTAATATTATTTTATAGCGAAGTTGAAAAAATATGTCGGGAAACAATAGGTACCTAACCTACATACACCGATATCTTTTGAATGAAATGTCCGAATTGAATAATTCAAAAGGTCCTAGAAAGGTATTGAATTCGTCTTGAATATGAAGTAATTTATTTTACCATTAATTAATACCAAGGTACAAAATAAAAGGTTATTAAAGCGACGGCATGTTCACGAGTTCCAGGTCACACTTCAATAAGAGGAACAAACCTAATAATAAAAACAAGGGAAAATCTTGAGCTTGTGATTTCTCCACTACCTGACATTGGCAGAATTTGCGATCACGCAACTCCATTAACCCCAAAAAAGAAGAAGAAGAGTTCCAGGTCTGCAGTGGCACACATACGTAGGATTTTTTCCCCTTCCTCATTCCGACTGTCATATCCGTAGCCTCCATGAACACGTTCAAATTCCGCCCCCATTTCACCCACATGACCGTTCAGATCACCACCCAAAACGATTCCCTGTGACAACGAGATAGCCCCAAGGACCTCGCCGAGTTTTTCCCAAAACCACCTCTGATCAGCGTCGCTACAACTGACCTGTGGCGCGTAAGTACTTACGACGTAAGTACTTGAAGTACTTACTACACACCCAGTGGGCCCCATACACACCCGTTTCTGTTTATAAATCTAAATATTATTTAATTCTTTATGTAATTGTATTTTGATATAAAGAAATGATTCTTAATTTACTTGTTTTATTTCATTCTTATAAAATATGCTTTTTTCATACCTTGATATTTACGCAAAATCATTAATCGTATCAGGCGTCATTTTTCCTCGCCACTCAATCAATAACATCGACACGTTGTCATTATCTTCAAGAGTCATCTTTTAAAAATTATATTTCTCCTAAAATATAAGCTTTACGGTGGTGCCTCTTTTACCATTTTCTATTATATTAATCAAGTAATTAATAAAGTACAAAAGATTTGCTCTGGCACAGGGTTTAATATTTTTTCATAAAAATAAGCAAAAAAATATTCCGGTCGAAGAATCACCCTTCCGACAAGCGCCATTGATTAAATAGCGATGCGACATCTAGCCCTAATATACTATTTCGGATTACCATCTCATACCTACCTACCTACCGTAGACCATAACAGAATCTTGAAAAATAAATATGAAATTAAATAAACCCCATAGTTTCCGAAATGCGATTCTGATACGGGGGCTGGGTGTGGGCGCCGCGGTCTCAGGGGCGCCGCGGCGCCCCTGAGACCGCTGCGCCCGTGTGCTGTGCACACCCTGCACACCCGCTAGAGACGCCCCTGCCTACGAGTATCTACTCACCCAGGTAAAGTAAACATGTGGTCAATTACTAAAGGCGTAGTTACCTACGTTTAAGAAAATTATTAACAAGTGTTGACTATAAATTGATCGTCTGCGCAGAAAATTGTAAGCGATCGAATGAGTCAATCAACGCACATAGGGTTATTAGGGATATTATACGTAAATACGACTTTTAATAAGCGAGTTTTAGCACTGGAGTTTAACTCATCTCGGAGTTTTACGATACCTTAATACCATAAAACGACACGTTTGTATTTTAAACTAGTTTTTTTATCAGTAATGTCGTCGTAAATAGGTTTATTACTGTTTGGTGATTTGTAATTAGGCATGTTTCGAAGTCAATAAAAAAATAAAACGGTACAATTCAGAGCAACATGTTTGTAGAGTTGATAGAGTTTCGTAAACATTATAGGTACTTTACTATCTAATACCTTTCTTATCTACTTGTAAATCTTACACACATAAATTATTACTAAATCTACGTGTTGGTGTATACTAATTAGGTATGTATTGCTCTTTGTTTTTTACTAACACACCCACTCCCACACCTACACCTTCCCACCCCACACTACCCTCGTAAGTATGCATCCCTTTTAATAATTTTATTTGTTGCTAGTTTAAAAAAAAACATCTTATCCACGGTAAATCATTTGTAAATACAAATTTCAATTTTTAAGCTCAGCCTGTCTGGAATCTCTTGGAAACTTTTTAACTATATTTTGGAAAATGAAGTACCTACTTGTATTTTAGATTTATTTTCAAATATTGGGGGTAGAAATCAATCGTAATGCTGTCAACCGACCATGACACTATTGCACGGAGAGATTGGTTTCCATAAAAATGGCACAAGCGTAGTCTAAAGTGCACCTCGGCAGCGTGCATTGTACGTAGATACAATTTGCGGCGCGTTCTACATAAATCAGCTACGCCCGGCATACACTACCCGCCGATTAATCGCAGCCCAGCTCTACACAAATCAAAATGTAAATGGATATAGTATGTTAAGTGCGCCGTGCCTAGTAATAATGATGTTAGCATTAGGCATATTAATTGACTGGATAGGCGCTATCTCTTTCCTATGGGCAACTGCGCACACCATTCTACTTTCCGATACGATACTTGTGTGAATACACTGGAGCTAAATGGAGTCTCATAATTTTTCTTTTGTTTTTGTAAGAAACTTTAATACCTATTTTATAATGACACATTCTATATACAGGTATCTTCAGCATATTATTTTGCATTAACAATGTCAACAAACAAAAACGGAAATAAGAATATCACGACTACTTAGAATAAAGAGCACGATTTCAAAAGCTCCGCTTCCTAAATACGGCATTAAACAGTATAAAAGCGCTATTACCGCGGAATCATTAAGCCTCCAGCCAGACCTTATTGAAAATGAAGAACCGGGTCCTTAATGAAGGTTGCGAAATCAAAACTGCATTGATTTTCAGTGGATACAACGTTTATAATGCACTTAGTGTCGGCAGCTGACAGGCGGCGGTCGGGGGCACCGCAGTCGCTCGTCCTTCCACAATCGCAACGAGCTCTACGCTACAGAATGGAACCACTAACGAACCACCCAGATTCAGTACAATCGTCTCGCTTACAAAGTTCTTAAATCATTTGATTGAATTTCATCCTAACTATCCTAGTTCATTTATGTTTACTAAATATATATCGAGATGGATTAATTAGTAAGTCATCGTCTGCGTCACGGTGTCACACGATATCGATGGAGATATAGCGATAACGTTTTATTAAATCAATTGCGATTAACCAATAACGCATGTCAATAAAGATAGCTGCTTCAAATAAAGAGCGAGTAATAAGCATCTTATTTTCAAACTCGCATGGGAAAATATCTTCAAGCAATTATGCTACGATGTAGGTAATCGAGAACCTATCATAATAATATAATATAAACGTCTATTGACATAATTAGTTTGCAGAGTATTTTATGGTCATTAAATATGAAACACCAGTTTATACTCGTTACGTTACGTTGTAGTTAGGAACGACTTTCGTTCGACATCGTGATGTTTGTTCGTGCTACATTGTAATTTGGTAATCGATTTTTTTAATTTACCCTGTCAGTAGTGGCTGTGTCGGTTTCTTTTATCGTGTACAAATCATCATAATGTTTGGTAAGTTTATTGATGAATGAACGCTACCCGTTAATTTGACGCCTTAGCCCCGCGAGGGAATGAAAGAGATAATTCTTAGGGAAATCAGAAGGTGTTAAATTTAACTGCTATACCATACCCATTATGATAATAAAGAGGTTCTCCAAATCGACGATAATGTGTTGATCGGTAACAGTATTTTTAAATTGTAGCAATATTTCAGAGCTTGTACTACTAACGAAGAGATTGACCTTAAGCTTCATGCTCATAGACACACGATATATTAATGACACGGGTAGAAAGCGATATGCCTAAATAGCTACAAGCGTGGTCGGTCAAGGCACATGAGCCGCCTTGCCACGTTGCCACCATTCGGATACGACTCCTACGGCTAACGATTAAATGAATCGTGACGATTATTCAACTGCGCGTACGCAGCATATAATTTCAGCAATTTTTATTCGTAGCCATGGGTGGTTGTTTAACTATTGACATTAATGTTCTCGTAGTGCGGTGGTTATCTCTTAATTAACAATTTAGAAATAATGAAATGTTGATTTGGCCGTAAACGGTCATAAAAGATATATCTATTACGCGGTTTATTAAACAGCCTAATTAGAAAAGCTTATCGGATAGTTTTAATTACATTATTAAGTGTTAATTGAAGCCACAGGGAACGGGAAATTAGTGAACGCTGCTGGAGTGAATCGTCAATCACAACGAATTAACATTAGGTGGTCAAGCAACTGGCGGCTACGCTACTTACAGAAGCAGTAGGTATACTTCGCCACGTTGAAGACAACCAAAATAGACATAAACTTTTAATCATTAACTGACAAGTTATCGATGCCTCTATGATATAAATTAAAATAGCATACCTACATCTACAAGAAGTTAATTGTATTGCAATCTGTTATTTTCTAAATAAAATTGAAATATTCTTTACAATAATTTATACAGTTTATTCAGTGAGGCAATTTGATTCGAAGGCAAGTCAGGAAGAGAATTCGATAGCTATTCATTTCCAGTAGACAGATACTGATACAAACAAACAATGTTGTAGATGAAGGTAGATAACAGCACCGCTGGATATAGTACATCGTCGTGTACTGTTAATTGATCACTTAATTATTTTGCATGTCCATATAAAAGTTTCCAATTAAACCTTACTATTATATTAATAGATAACTAAGAAATGCCCGTTTAATTAATTGCGGACAGCTTTTTACTATTGAAACGGAGGTTGGTAATTTACGTTATTCAAATGAGATGTGTCCGTAAAGTGGATTTAGTTGTGTGCTATTATTATTTTCTAGTGCTTTATTGAAGTTTCGTGTTCCTTAAATGCATTCGATGTGTTAATAGGTCATTTAAATAAGGCTTTAGGGGTTATTGAGCAAGTTCGAGTGGACCGCGAGCCGGTATACTTATTATTGATTTATATCCGAGGTTGCAAAGGACACGAAGGCTCGATCGTATCTGTAGATTTTGTCGCCAGGAAATGATGGTGAGGTACGAAGACGTTGTTTTATTGTGCATCGTGGTTGCGCTCGCGCTGCCCGAGTGCGCATGTTCTATCGCCTGATACGATGCGCCTGCGCCGGCGCGCATCCACCACTCCTCAGCGACGTATACATGATTAATTTATAGCTTCGTTGCGATTTACTAGTACTGAGATCAAACTAGAATAAAATAATATGATAATGAAAATCATATTCAATTCAAGTTGGTAAAAATGCATATCCAACCAAAGGCTAGTTCAACAAATTTAGAATAACCAATTTGAAATATAAAAATGTTATATTATAATAGGTATTTATTGTGTTGAAGAAAGCCTTTCTTTAGTTGAGCAGAATATGATATTTAAAAAAAAATCTATTATGAATTTCATATTTAATTTACCTACTTACCCTTGTCTGACTGTACTTACCTACAAGAGCATCTGAGATGCTTATTTATAAACGTGGCGTGGGCATGTTTATCTTCTCAAGTTTTTTGTTTTCATTTTCATCCAGTACCAAAAACATAACAAATATCTATTCTAATTGAAGTTTATTTTTACAGCACAAAAAATGACTTTCAAAATATTTCTAATTTAATTTGTAATTTTCCCAGTAATTAAGACCTGTGTCGTCTGTTCGATGCAAATGAGTCTATTCTCGATCATTAGTCCGTACACGTTCAACGAACGCAAGTTTTTGTTAATTAGTTTCAAGTTCTAAGTATTGCTGGTAAGTACAACTTTTGTATTCACGCACAAACAATGTTTGGAAATAAACTCTACCACCTAGCCTAGACATTTCTTGCGCAAAATACGTTTATAGTACTTTGTTTACACATTGCATTGCGTCGAAGCAAATAATTTAATAGCAATAAGCAGAGTTTGTATATTCTACATTTTATAATCCGACTTTACTATGCCCTGTTTACTCAGTGATTGACCATTTGACACATTATAGCCACCACATAAAGTTCATTTTTTTAATGTATGTTTTATCAATAAACTTCGAACATCATAATTTGTGTGGCAAAAAATCATTTTCTCAAGCTCCTCCGTGCTTCGAAAGCACGTTAAGCAGTTGGTCCCGGTTGTTATCTCTGATAGCAGTCGTTGGGTCAAGTTAGGGCGATCTGAAAACTCAAACACTAGGTGAGCCACACCACTATACGAAAAGAAGAAGAAGAAGAACATCATAGATGGGTACAAATTAAAAAAAAATAATTACATTCTTTTTGTGAATGCCATGTGTCAAATGTTCATTCACTGTGTAGAGTGTAGACGGAGCATAGAAAATATTATTCTTTTATGCGATGTTTTGGTATCGATTCTCATATTATTGCTGTTTAAAGACGACTTACGTTTGCTTATTTGATTATTATAGTGCATAAACCAGTAATAAGCATTCAATTTTAGAAATATTTCCTCAAGTGTTCGTAAAGTAGGTAGAATGTACCTACTTTACGAACACTAACACTGTTAATTTTATAACTGAATTGCATGTGAAATCATCGTTATTGTCGAGTTAAGTAAATAGGTATTAAACAATTTGATATTAATATGTAAAGTATAAGATTATTGATTTCTATTGGATATTTATTTAGTATCAAAGCTCGCACACGCCACCTGTCTTGGCACTATCAATAAAAAGTCTCCAACTCAATTTATCTTATCTGACGGTAGTATCGTGAGTAGTTTTCACAATGAACGACGTGCCGATATCTACCAATTTCTAATCTGAATGATTCACCTTGTTAATTAGTTGATTCAAACTGAATGTGATCTTAAGAGTTTCGGTATAGAGTTCGGATTTCAATGTGGGTTTTGTTGGATTTATTTTTAATTTAATAACTTAATACATCGATAGGCATAGAAAAGTCAATGGCGCATACGCTATCGTTCGACCGATAACCGCGCCTGCGTCTGAGCTGTCCAAGCGCACCCAATCAAAGTACTTCATTAAAATCTTATCGACGCTAGATAAATCACGTAACGACTGCGATCGATTATTTGGATAATTAATGGTGGTTTCATAAATATGTTGAATTCTTGTTCTTGTGGCGCTCGCGCTGGTTTAGATGAGCAAGCCGCGGGCGACCAAGATTATGTCTCTAGCCACGATAAGGGTGAAGGAAATGTTACCTGAATTTATGGTTCCGAAACTTGTATTATTTTCATGAAGCAATAAAATCTTTAATGTATTATTATAACTCTGCTGTAAATTTACTAGTTTAACGGCCGAATACTAAAACACCACTTAAAATTTGAGGGCTAGTTAAATAATTGAACAGATTCCAAATTCAAAATTAGGATGGGAATTTTTGAGTTGAATTGTTGCTTAATCGTTTAAGCTGCACTCGAATTTACGCTGCTCATAGGGTATTTCAGTATTCCGTAAGAAACTCGTTTGGAGAATAAAATAGTAAACCGAAGGAAGCACAATAAGTAGGTACCTAAAACGTAATTAAATAGTTGCCTAATTAGAATCTCTGTGACACAAATAACACAACGTAATTATTATTGGTGACAATGGTATGTGTTAGAACAAGAAGGTCGCGTGATCCGAACTCCTCTAGATGGCATCTGTCGAGGCTACGATGGTATCTGGACGTCCTCCATCCCATTAATCTACATCAGCACGCGCTCGCTAACTGATTAATGAGTCAGATAAAACTTAAATACGACTACAGATGTCGGTTGCTTCAACACCCTGAAAATTGTTCTTGTTTTGTTGACTTCCACCACATTTCTACAACGTCAATTCAAGATCATGATTATCCACGCGTTCTTGCCACATGTTTTATTTTGTATGAAAAAAAGATGGAAAAGAGATATTCACTTTTTTCGAAAAAATGGTGTTTTACTGAACTCTCAGGTAGAAAGTTGGATTTCTGATAAATAATGCCATAATATTCACAATTTCAAATCTCTTAATTGCCTTAACGTGGAGGGAGATGGTTTAATTTTTTTTGCCTCTTTGAACCTATTCGATTTGAGCTGTAAAGTACCTATCTGTTTGCAGTTGAACAGTTCGAGTAACCTTAATTGTTTCAATTGAAAAATTACTTTTTACTCAATGGATTGAACTGTTAATTGTTATTACAGATGTTCAATTAATTTTATTTGGGACGCAATCAATTAAACGTAGAAGTTTACTGTGAAAATAGAGATAAACTACGTATGATCTTATTTTAAATTTAACTTACGTAGTTAATAGCCTAATGAGGTATATAGCTGCTAAATTCAAAATCCCTGTCGGGTTTATCGAAAAAACATAAAATGACTGTTTTGGCTAAAATGTGGATACACGCTTTGACATATTTGACTAGAAACTGCACTAAAATGTGCAGTTAAATACACAAAAAAAAAACAATATCATTTCGACATGAAATAATCAGCAATTTTCGTAGAACCCGACATGAATTTTTAATTTAGCGCCTATAGGCTCCTTAAATAACTAAACTTTATTTCAAACCACACTCAGTTGTTTACCGTTACTGGTTGTTTGAAAGAAAGCACACTCACGTCTTTCATATCACACCAGACCCATATACTCCTTGACCGCTGATGGTACAACAGCTTAAAATAATTTGTGAAACTAAGGGCAGCAATTATAAGATATGACCAATAAGTCCAATAAAGTGGCAAAAGATAATCGATGGATAAGGTTTATTGTGTGAGTAATTAAGGCGTTGTCACACGTTGGCTCGTTAATCTAGCAGATCGCTATCGGGTATGATCGCGTGAGCACGGCAGAGTTCGCGCGGTCTTTGCTTCCAAAACTCACCGGTAAATAATGATCGGTGCCATTGTTACACAGAATATGACTCTTCTCCGATATACGCATTGTATTCATGCGATGCAAATGATAATGCACTTTTCGTGTATGCTCGTGTATGATGTTACATGACATCCAAAATTGATTAATAATATGAATATAGTGTTAAAATATAGTGAAAATCTGGTTATTCTCAATCAGTTGCCTAGCACGGAAAAAAATAAATGTTTTATATTATCATTGAAAGGATTAGGTATATTACTTATTTTTCCATTTTACTTGTCTCGTCGTTGTCCGTATGTCTATTGATAGGTTTACTTTATCGTGATTGTGGTTTATTTCCTTGCCAAGTATGATGTCGATTTGCTAATTTTCTTTTCTTTTTTGCTCTTTACGGGATTAACGTCATGTGGCATCGGTATAATAATATCCACGTGCTCCGTCAATAAAATGTGGAATCAAATTGGATTTTATAGTTATTCGTGCAAATTGCATTCTTTTTAACCGCAGTCCCTTAACGTCTCTTTTATTTACTTTTCGACCGTTTAACAAATAAAATTGTCATAATATTTATAGCATAACTTACCTTTGTTATGACCCACTGTCATAAACGTAGACAGGAATTCTAGGTTCGAGCATTTTGTGAAATTGAAACTTAGCTAATCGGAATACAGTTGTATTTGAAAGTATTAGAAATGTCGAAGATGTCCCCGAGTGTTCATTATGGCGGTCCATTCGATAATGTTTCTAGTTAGTTTGCAATAAATATGAGAGTTGGAGAATCGTCTGCAGAGAGACCATGTTGATGTTCGCTCAGATGACGGCATGGGCTATCTAATTTTATTATCAATATATTGTCATTAAGTCGATACTGATCTTGTTATACGCACAATGAGAGGTTCACGAGAACTCGACGCTTGACGCCGCGCGCCGGTCTCTGCCTGATACAATTTATATTCAAATCACATTCGCTTACGGTCTAAGGAAATTTCTCACTCGTCGGATTTTCAAGTAATCCGAAATTGATGGTGTCAACGACTGGACAAATGTCACATCAAAGTTTTCTGGTTTAGGCATACAAATTTCGATTGTTGATTCAATGCCCTTTGACCTTTTTTTTTACCGATGTACATAAAGCCTTAATCTGATGTGACGAACTCAAGTACGAGGTTGAATGACGCTATTGTGATATCTCCAGATTGATCCATAGGTATGTCACGAAGTGTCTAGAGTCGTCGTTAAGTCGTTATTGCAGAGAATTAATAAAGATAACGAGTATGTTTGTGATTAACACACATTGCTGGGCAATCATGAAAGAACGTAGAGCGTGTGTAATGTAATGTCATTCAAGATTAGGTACGTTCGTAGTCGTGATGCAGCCGCAAGCGCAACTCCTCGCATCGCCTCGTTGGGAGGTGACTTCTCACGGGTATTTGAGCCTCAACTACTAACTACACAAATAAAAAATCACCTTGTGTACAGTTCACGTCGAACTGTTGACCGGCCATATAAACTGACCGTATTTACTGTGTAACCGTTCATCCTCCATTTAACGCTGAGCTACTTTGGTAACGTCTAAATTAGTAAAGTGAGAAAAGCTAACGCTCGTAACCGTTTCCGATCGACAGTAAATCGTCTGATAATATCTTTTTTGAGACCTTTAGTCCCATCACTTATTGTATGTTTATTCAGTGTCATTGCCTTACGAGGAAACTTGGTGCTATGTTATTATTACATACTAATTCTAACAATGCAACAACGTTTTTTCGTCGACAACGCAGACTGTTTACCATTAGCTATCATAATATTTTTAGTTTTATTACGGTATGTTTACAAACAGCTTAAGGTGTAGAAACCTTCATAAATTTTAAATATTCCGTGCTTCTGAGGTAAGTGCCTAATACTTATTTATAATTTTATTTTTACTTATATTAGATCAGACAACCGTACTACTCATAATATAAGAACTGGTTTGTATTCACACTCGGTAGGCTTGATTGATATCTAATTATATAATAATGGAGTGCTCTTAGCATAGGTATAAAACATTATTAATATAAAAGTTTCCCACGATAGAGTGTCAGAAATCGATCATAACGAACGAAGTTTCCCACAGGTGAATTTCATGGAATCGGATTAACCAAACAAGAACGCAATAATCTCTTCTAAAGTGAAATGTTGTGAAAAGGTCGGTAGCGAGAGCAATTAATGTTATTGGTGGTGTGGGTGAAGACATGGCCGGTGTGGTCTCGGACTGAAGCCGCGAGCGCAGCGCTGTTCACCTCACTTCATCATATTAATCACCTTTCATACACTCACTCGGCTTACGCTTTCCTAGTTTATCTATCATTCATTACTCATTATTTTACTATCTTTAGGCTAAACATTAATTGAGATATTTTCAATGACTGTCAAGAGCAGGATTTAAATGAACTCGGTGAAATAAATGGACCCTATAAATAAATTGTAGCGAGTTTAATAAACTTTGACGATTAAGGAAGCGACCGTCATTATTCCGATGAGGACTTTTGTGAGGATCCGTGCAATCAGTCGGATCGCCATTCTTTCTGTTAATCGCATTATAAATTGATGTAGCTTCGTTGCATGGATCCTTTGTCGGCGGCTTGTAACGGATCACTACAAAATTTATTCTCTAAATTAATTATTCCTACTTTAAAAACTCTGTCTACAACAATAAGACTTCTGTTTATGAACTTTCTGTTAGTTTCAATTCCATATTTATCGTTATTGAAAGGTTTTTAAATTAGTGGATTACATTAATAATAATTTTAATAAGTACCCGTTTTGATAACCTCATAAGGCTGATTTACTTTAGGGAAAAAAGGTACCTTAAATAATATTAGTTACCATACACAGGTATACAGAAAACAAAATGTTGACTCCATGAAACTTAGCAGTTGAATCGTAGGGCACATAAAAAATAGGTACACGTATGTAAGTTGATGAGCAAATAAAATCTTTGGGGCGCAGGAGTTCGACACTCACTTCACATTTTTTTATAACTGTCATGTTTATCAGTTACTTTCAATTTTGAAAAGCATTTTGTCGTAGTTGTTATAAGTTACATCATCATCCGAGCAATGTTCCCGGTTGCATCCTTCTCGAGAGCCCGGGGTCCGCTTTCCTACTTTTACGTCTCCACTTCGCACGAACTTCGGAATCCTGCGTAGTGAGGCCAATTGCACGCATATTATAGTTGTTATAAGTTGCATACATATTGTCATTGTATATCTACTCATTTTATATAACGTTATTAGTGTAAGTACTCGTAAACGTTCGTGTGGACATCACATTACTCAAACCTCATTTAGCGCTAACTACGCAGCATTGAAAGCTTCAACTTTATTGTATGTTCTCTATTGATTCTGTTGACAGGTAGAGGAATGCACAGCACATCCTGTTAGGACTAGTTGGTTTTATTTGTTCAGTCATTGCGCTTCATTAACATATAAGGGAATTTGTAAAAATTTTACGATTTGTCTTAAGAGGACAGTCTACCTACTCTTTTCTCCATACAAACGTAGTCGACTGTTTCCTCCGTGGATAAAGATATTAGAAAAAACAAGTTTTTTGCCATAAGTCCTATATCAGCCACGCACGACCTGGCCCCTACGTTTTTATTTTTCAAATTTTCTTCTCAATTTTATTTCTATTCTGATTAGAAAATGAAAAAAACCAAAACGTAGGGGCATGGTTATGGCAGATATAGGTTTTATGGTATTAACATATTTGGCCTAATGTTTTTATCCAGGGAGGAAACAGTCGACTACGTTTGTATGGAGAAAGAGTAGGTAGACTGTCCTCTTAATGGTGCTCTCTGCAAGGGCGTAGCCAGGATTCTATGTAGGGGGGGGGGGGGCAGACAAAGAAAATCTAAGACTATTTTGTTTTAATCGCGGTTTTTTACATATGAGTAGAGGAGATTGGTAGTGGAGAAAGTAAAAATAAAAATAAAAAAACCTTTATTACGCGCGCGGTTCTTCACAAAATCTATTTAAAGCTTCTCTTACAATATTTTTTTTGGACAATTTTTCGGTGTACGTTTGTTATGTAAGGCTGCAAAGTTGGTTTTTGCAGCGGGTACCTACTTGTATTGAAACCTGAGCTAGCGAAGCATTCTAGGATTGAACCACGAGCGCAGCGAGAGGTTTAAATATAGAATGCTGAGCGTTGTAAGGATTTCAAAGGTACAAAATGCAAAACAAGCTTGCTGCCGAGTGAAACACACAATTTTGGACCTCACTACAGCGAGGAAAACGCTAGGTGCATTTTTCCGGTAGAAAACTCAATTCGGCATTATGTACCACTTCCACTAACTCTGCAGTTGTTAAATTAATATCTTCGTCGCAGCTGGCCAGTGCAATTATTCAAAAAAATGAGGTATATATTTTACCTCTATCCCCAACCTACACTTTTATTTTCTTTCGTAAAGTGGGTAGTTATATTTTTGTACGCTATACACGATGTTCCGAGATAGGGGTATTAAGTCGAAAGGGGTTGTTCTAGACGTCTAGGCAAACAACTTTTGTTTTACAACTTTTGGAAATATGAAGTAGTTTTCGAAAATGTTGAGTTTAAATTTTTTCATGAAAATCAGCTGTTTTTTAGAGTTTGTGGTCATTGGCCTTAATCTGCCCTTTTATTTAGTTTGGACCACTACAATCTTAACATTAATTTCCTTTATTTACAAAAATAGCTGTTTTTTTTTCAGTGATACAACCACAAATTTTCAAAAAAAAAAAGTTCGAATTACTAAAAGTCGTAGAACAAAAGTTGTTCGCCTAGACCTCTAGAACAAACCCCTTTCGGCTTAATATTCCCTCTTCGGAACAGCCTGTATATAGCGGAAAAATCATATATGATTCCTCGTTTTTGTAAATAAATAAGCAAACAATCTCTAAATCGAATAATTCACGAAAAAAACCTGCTTGATACTAATAATAATAAACAATAAATACGACATTGGCAGATGAGCAACAAGACTTCGTGGTTCGATGCCATGAACAAAAAAAAAAGGAATGAGGTTGGCGCATTTTCAAAGGACTTGCTTTAGAGAAAAGTTTGGATAAGACAGATTCGAATTTTGAAAAGTCTTTGCACGGTAAGAAATCTGCGCGCAAAACAGATCCTTTCCGAGGTTGTGCGGTGAAAAAGACCTGCAAAATCACATTTTGCGCGCTACCGTGCAAAGACCTTTCAATATTCGAATCTGTCTTTTCCAAACTTTTCTCTAAAGCAAGCCCTTTAAAAATGCGCCAACCTCATTTTTCGTGGGGACACTATACCAGGTTTTTAATTTTTTTCAGTTTATGAAAAAATATCTAACTTACAAAACGGAATATAAATATTGTATTGTAATACTGCGCAAATTAAACATTGTTTCATAACATAACTAATACTAGCTTAGTTGATTAACCTTTGCAACTCTTTAGGGATAGTTTTCCAATCTTTTAAACTCGGTAGAGATCGTGTGCTGCAGACCGCGTAGTTTATTATACCTTATACTGGTGACCGACCGCTCTTCTAGGGGGGGGGGGGGGGGGCAGCTGCCCCCCCCCCTGCCTGTACCTCGCTACGCCCATGGCTCTCTGTCCTCTTAACTAAATGATAATGATGACTGTGAGTTTTTCTCACATATCTTCCGAGCTTTAAATCTTGTCTCTACAATAAAGACATAACATTTTATGGTTATCCACGTAGGTATGTAATTGTAAATTACAAAGCTCATTCAATTTTGTTCAATAATAAAATAGTTTATTGCAACTATGAAATAATTTAAGTGAACAGCGACTAACGCGAGACGTTTGCGAAGAAATCACTTGACTCATGTTGACAAAAAATAAGAACACAGCATTTTGATCCAGTTAAAATTATAACTATGTTCTTGGATTATCGATTCTTTATAAGTTGTAATTAAAGCGTCTTTGCGGAATTTAAATATTTTAATGTTTAGAAATTTTATTTTAAAGGAAAAATAGCATTCAAAAATTTTCACTTGCGGCGAGGCTTGAACTCACGTCTTTGGGTCAGTACCCCAACGTCTGTTCCAACTAGACTACGCAAGTCCACTCGCCGCAAGTGAAAATTTGTGGACTTGCGTAGTCTAGTTGGAACAGACGTTGGGGTACTGACCCAAAGACGCAAGTTCCAGCCTCGCCGCAAGTGAAAATTTTTGAATGCTATTTTTCCTTTAAAATAAATTTTCTAAATAAAATAGCCTTGAGCTACATACAAAAATTAAAAAGAAATTTATTTTAATGTTTTTGATGTTTATTTTTATGTTATGTTAATGATGATGTATGTAAGTACTAATTGGGTAAATTATACATGTATACGTACACACACACACACACACAAGTACATACTTACTACAGACGATTTATTTTGTACCAGAATTTTTTTTTATTTATAAGAATTTAGTATGTGCCCGAGAGCAAAGATTAGAAAATTATAACACTTCTAATGGAAGTAATTATAATATCGTTTAATTTTATGTCTCGATTGTAATTACTTGAATTTTAATGCATAAGGGTAATAAATGTCAGTTAAATGTGTTTGATTTAATGTCTCAACTAAGTATAATGAAGATGCCGCCCTACAAATTGACCATATATTCATTATTCATAAAAAGAAGTACGTGACCGTGTAGTTTACAATGTATCGATGTATCACATTTAATGTCATCGTAAATTATGTTATATGTAGTTGTTTTATAGAGAAACTAGTATTAGATACCTACTTTCAAATATTTCTTTTACTCTTCCCTAACTGGCCTTGTCACAACATGGAGTTTTAAAATTTAATACGCAATTAAATTAACTGGTTTAAACTTTATAAATAGAATTAAGCGAAGGATAATAAAGATAGAGATAGGCATTACTTACATTACAAGAGTGTTTAAATTACTAAATAGCGTGCAAAGAGACCGGCAGCCCGGGAGCAAGCCGCGGCCGCATTTTGCCGGTTTAATGCTCGTATTAGCCGATAAACTGTTCATTTGCGTGAAAAATAAACCCAGTTAGCAAAACAAACATTATCGCCCTGCAAAATGAAGCAAGTAATAATAATCTCAGCTGGAGAAAGGCATCTAAAAGCTCCCAGGGGCTACTGTACTTTGGAACTTTGAATTCAGACCAGAAAATGTTTTGAATAATTGATTCACGATTAAAAAAATGTGAGCCGTCACGGGACGCCAGGCAGAAGTGAAAAATCGACTCGCTACATACTCGTACCTTTAGTACCTACATATTGTATTATAGCGTGGCGAGGCGTCGCCACGGCCTGTATCGCCACGGCAACTTTTAGGTTTACCCTCGCCTATAGATGTTTCACAACATAAGAAAATAATTAATTACCTATATTGTAAACTTCGTAGAAATATTACATTTACAGAACCGCAAATAATTGGATAGGTATATATGAAAGAGGAGGGAATAGAAAAGGGATGAAGAAACACTTAAGAAATGTTTAGAAATAATGAAAGTACAAGATTACGTTAATGCCTGTAAAGTAAACGCTTTGTAAGCAGCCAATACTAAATAAAACAGAAGAAAAACTTCAAGTAATCAAGGCAAGGAAGAAATAAATGATACGAGGTGGCTATGTGTCATGTCGTCGTGCGCCGGCGCAGCGTCGTCGTCGCGTCGATCGCGACACGCCAGCACCGATCCCATATCTACACGCCATTTGATGCAATGCGTCCTTAATGCACTAATTAACATAAACAATTTCATCTATAGGTACGCGGTTACTTAACAGAGTAAATCGCCTCGTTTTATAACCTAAGTAATTCCGTTATCCATACGGCATGAGTTTAACCTATCTTAAAATGTTACATCTACATATTTTTATAATTTCTAGTTGTTAATACCTCCGGCCGCGTTTATCTCGCTTTTGGTAATAGAATACCGAGAATATTTTATCAACGCACGACCGAGTAATTTAATATAAAGCGTATCACTAAATGATCTCTCGGTCCCGATGAGTATCGTAAGGTTAATAACGGTGTTAGAGGTTCCTCTACGCGAGACACGCGTCCGCGATATTATCGCCTCCGAAGCATTATTGATGAGAGTCCGCCATAACCAAATAGCCCGGGGATCACGTTTGTTTACTTATCTAACGATTGTTGAATATTCTATTTTGTGCTTAATTGAAACTCTTGCAGGCCGTTGAACTCGTTTATGACAGGTGCAGCTCGAAATTGCGTTTTCGTGAGATTGTAGTGTGATTGTGACTACCTACCGACTGCCGATAAGGATAGACCTGTTTCGTGTTCTCTACGTACTTTACCTAATTGTTGCACAGAAGCTGAGCCTGTCCAGCAAGACGTTTATGGAAGAGTGAATGACGTAAATAATGTTCATTGCTTTTAAGATTGCTTCATCTATTCTTGTCAAGTTTATGAATTAAATATTCTTTGTTATTGTAGGCAGACTGGTGAGCATTGAACAGAATAATGCTACGTGATGTTGAATAATTTCTATTTTTATATTATGTACTACATTATCGTCGATAGTTAGTTTTAGTCGTTAATATCTAACAGTTATTAGTAGGAACATTAAAGATTTGTTTATTGTCTCTGGTTTACCTAAAAGTTCTTTAATAGAACAATAATTGAGTAAGTAGGTAGGTACATTGATGTTTGTAGAGTGCCTTGACATTTGCAGTATCGGGAGCGAACTTGTTGACCGGTACCTAATTGGCCTTCACTGTGGCTCACACCATTATTGTACTTTTAACGGCACAAGAAGCCTCTCATATAATGCATTATTATAACAAGCAAGCTTTACGACACGATATTCTAAATGTTTGTTTTGATCGATTGACAGTTGATACAGCTGCGCCTAGGAGTGAACTCATCTGATATCTATTCGAACATTTCATTAAATAAGAATATTTAATAAAACAAACAGGATATTAATATACAGAGAAATACTAAAATATGATAACAAAATGTATCGGATCCTGTAGAGATGCAAATGCTGTGGATAGCTATTTCGATAAAATTCAAGAGGTTATTGCTTCGGAGCGCGTCAAGCGTTTAACATCTAAAGGCATCGGTGTTTTTATTTTTATCGAAGGGATCGATTGTAAAGATAAGTTTATCGTAAGACAAGTAGCGGCCACCGGAGTCGCGGTCAGGCACCGGGCAAGGCCGGCATCGCGCTAGCGGCCCCGCCCGAACATGCTTGCATTTTATTACATCTGATAACTACTAATTCGCATATACGTCAAATATTTGAAACACCAGAAACGTCTGTATAGTGAACGAGTTGCCACACAGCGACCCGCGCACTGGAATGTCGGCATGAACTCTGTAATCTCATTTTATTTGAGTTGAGCACCGACATACTCCTGTATTCTCGTTTAGATGAACGATGAATGATTACGTTACTTTAGATAATGTTTAGTTAGGTACTAAAAGTTTTAGTAATTCATCATTGAACTGCTATTAATAATAATGATATTCGTCAAAAATGTAGCTAGAAGTTCATCATGCCACGTTTGTTACATAATAATATATTTCCAATTATTTAAATCTACAGTACATTTTAATAAACATGTTAGATTATCAACTGTAGTCGGTTGGTACCTACTTTATTTTCAGTCAGAATTAGTTGGTATACTTCATATCATTTATTCACAAGAGTTGTGGTAAAATATTACCTGTTGTTGTATTTATGCTACAGACTCATAATCGTAACAACTGGGATCACTTTTCTTCAAATAGCTGATAATATGATAAGCAACCTTTACAAGCTATAATGGAACGTTAAATAAAAACAATCGTCTTTTTAAATCAGACTAGGTAGATTAGTTATCTACCTGAGTAGTTTCTTGAGTTTGTGTTATGGCCAGTTGTATCTAAAACGAAACCAATAAAGATTTGACGATTCTTTTCTGTTTTGATATAATAACAAACACAAGAGTTGCTTCAAGTTTGTATTAAATCAGGCATCTATAAATCACAACTCACCTATAAAATATAAATCAACTGTGACATAAAATACATTTATATTGTTTTCACTCGGAAATGACAATAAAATGTTTTAAATTCATGAGTGATTTAACGTGTACATTGATATAAACAGATAAGGGTTTTAAAATTCAAAGATTACATTTGAAATTATATCGATATTCAAGTTTTATTGAGGCGTTTAGATTCCTTGTTGTTTAGTACACTAGATTGAGCATTTATTGCATTGTATTTATTTACTTTGGTAGATTAAGAATTTACAGTCATGAATTATACAGTAAAGTTGAGTTGGTTGAGTTGTATTTTGTTTTTATAATATTTAATTTGGCTATAATTATAGTCAAATTAATTATAAAAAAATATAGTATTTTTTTTAACTTCAGACTATTATCTGACATTTTGGTTACTTGTATTTCACATTTTTTCTTTAGAATAATGTATCGACTTGTAGTCTATAATTCAAATACGAAGTATACATATGTCCACTCTATAAATATAAATAATTTCTACTAGACTCTTCCAGAAACAGTTTTTGTAACCAATATGTTGGAATACAATTAAGGACGAACGAACCCTTCTATCTTCTTTTTGCTAAAGCTAATCGCTATAAAATCACTGAAAAAGTGGTGTTAGTGATGTTAACGATTATGTTGTAAACAGATGATGAGTCTAACATTAGATAGTAAAGTCCCGCATCGAATTGCATTAGTCGCACTCGGCGCTTAGTTCTACAGATATAGGCGGATAGGCGCCAGTACATTGAAGGTAGGTAATGTGATTTTATGTTAGGGTGGAATCAAACTATAAACCACTCTATCGGCAGATCACTCGCCGACTTCAATATAAAGATAGGTCTGCACCGTAAAATAAGCTTCGTTGCTTATCATGGGGGCTAGATGGTGCTGTGTCATGTAAAAAAAACTGAACGTTTCTCAAATGATCGGCCGATAAAAACTCTGTATTCTGTTAACCTTTACATCTATTACTCAACTATGTTCGTGTGTGGTATCCGAAACAACAATATTCAAAGTTATTTATGCATCGTTATACCACTAATACGAATCTTCAACCTTTTTATATAGGAAATGAACATAGCCGTGCTAATCCGCCGTTAAATAGTCGTTTTCTTTGGCCTTTACACGTATAAAGTTAGATGTGATAGTCAATGTTTGTTCTGTTCTTGTTAATATTTTATTTACTTCGGATAGTGCTCGCGGTAGGTAGGTATCTACTTAAACAAATTTGGATAAACTGTGGATTTTTGATTACTTCATTTTATTACTCACATAACTGTCTTCTTCTTTGTCATGTCAATGGCACTTGGAGCTCTCCAAGGTTTTGAAGACCAGAAATCAGCCATCGGTGGCCTCCATCAGACGGTAAGTGGTAAGACAGTATGTGGGTCATATCCTGCACAGGAGCACCAAAGTCGCACCCCTGTCTCGAGAAGTAACCCCAGCGAACCAGATTCGAACTGCAGCGGCCCACTCTAGGACGGAGCCTGTTAAGCGTCCGCCAGGTATAGTAGGCTACTGCAAATCAGAACCCGGGGGCCGGTTCGGCGAGTTACACAAAGTCGACTGGGACGGGGTGTATGAGATTCAAGAGACATTTTTTAGCTTCTTTACAGTGGGTGAATGAACAATGGGTGTCGGGGGTCAGATTGCTCTTGATGTTTATCTATCTCGCAACACACCTATCGCCGTACACCCAATTCCTGCAAGGAAATTCAACAGGTTTAAAGGTGTTGGTTTCAAGCATCCCGTTAAGGTTCTGCAGGTCTCGTTGAGTGCAATATGAACTTCGTTCGCAAGAGCCGAGCGATGCCACACTGGGAAGGACAAAGCGGACCAGTGCTTTTCAGAACATTCGGGGATGTCCTCAGGAGCATGTGGTAGTTTATGGTTTATGGATGGACAACAGTATAGGCCCAAGATCTTTTTTACAAAGGTAGGGGACTTTTAACTCTCTTTATCGCACTAAAATGTTAAATTTGGATTTAAGTTTGCCGATAAAAACATCGCAAAAGAGACAGATCTTAAATACAATTTCATAATAAGTAGCATTTCCAACCGTACCTACGTATGGAAAATGCCATATCTACAGTCTTTCATTACATATCTTTGTTCGCATTTCAAAAACTTTGTGGCTCTGTATTGTAACGATATGCATATTGTAATAATGTTGAACATAAAGGAAAAAGGGTAACAAAAGATTCACGTAAAGTTCCATTTATATGGCCCATACAGAAGCTTAGTTTGCACCTGCTTTGTGAAATGCAATGTGATATTATTGTAACTTTGATATTATATATATAGGGGAATGATGTTTCGGTAAAGAAAATATGTTATAACCTCTCTATTTAGTCATGTTTGGTTCTTATTTTTGTATCCTAATTTTGAGCCGCTACATATTTTGGCAGGTGTATCTTATAGAATGAACTCTTGGCATACTTGTTTGACTTTTAAGCTACACTGGATTGCAACATCAATAAAGTAGGTGATCATGACAATAAAAAACGAATATTAGGGTATGTTTACTTACAATACAGATTTTAGGTGGTAACAAAATAATATGGTGCTTTAGTTGATATTTAGATATACATTCCTATTAATAAGTAGGTATACGTGGTAGTCTTGAATTAGATAAAATTTATGTTCTTACAAGTCTGTTCGGTCCAAAATTCTGACATACCTATGCATGACAATAAAAAATGTACCTACAAAGACCGGAGTAGCTCACACGACAGGACCCCCCATAACCCTGCCTCCGTTTCTTTCACAAAATAATAAATGTTTTTATGATCTATGATCTGAAATTGATACTTATAATGGCTTCTGTATAAAGAAGCTGCACCAAAATCCATTCGAAGTGCGCCAGCGCCGCGCCACTTGACATGATAAATAACCTCAAATTGCTTGTAAAAGGTGAAACTTTTATCTCCTTCTTATTGTACATATGTAAATATTTGTATTTAATCCGGCTTCGAATTATTCGTTCGACCGTTAGTGTCGATCAAGCTTTTTTCGTTTAAGTGGTTTTTTTTTATTATGCTCTTACGAAATTACTTTTGTTTAGTTCCTCACTTGTTGTTGCTTACAGTGTCAAAAATAAAACTAAAAAAAATTAAGTCTAAGTCTAACAGTTTGTTCTATTCATCCTACGTATCTGTTATAATATGAACTATAATGTTTTATTAACATAATATTAATATACACGGTGTTCCGAGGACCTCTAAAACATATTATAGACATTCGTGCCAAGTTTTTAAACCAACATTTACAAAAAAAATCAAGCTATATTTTCAATTCGAGTAGAATCGATCTAATAAAGAAGTGTCCGATTTATAGTCACGTAGAGCTTAGTTACTTAATAATTTATTACTGTGGACGTTGGTTAATACTAGCCGGCGGTAGTTGGGAATCCAGACGTGTCACAGATCGCATGTTCAGAACGAATTTATCAAGTAGACAGGGAAGGTAATGATTGTCACTCGCAACGACTTCTGAGGGTTGTCACTCAACTTTATAAAATGAATAACAAGCCGCAGTATTTAGCTGAGTGTGTGTAGGTACCTACCTGTTGTTTTTCTTTGCTTGTAACATAAATAACATATAAAAGGAACATTCGATAATAAACAAAATTGTTATTTTAAAACGTTACGTAGGGAAGCCGAGTTTATTAGCACCAGCCCTAAAGCTCGATAGCTGCCTTTTCGCGCTAAATGAGCCGCAAACTGGCTACTGTACGTACTCCTTGAATGTTAAGTAGTTTTAATTATTTTGTATCAGCCTCGGGGTAGCTTTGAGTACGCTCTCCTGCTGCCGGAGACATTTATCAAACAAGTGCTGTACTTACTAAGATATAAGTCATTTAATGCTAAGAATATTTTGTTGAAATTAAGATATCCTTCGGCGACTGTCACTCGTATATCAAAGCCAACTTGCATTTATTATATAAATTATTTCAACACCGCGTTATTGAAACTTCTGGTCTAAATCTAAATATCGAAATTGTATGTGTACATTATTACAAAATTACATTTATCATGGACAAATTAATGTTACAAAAAAAGATTATGAAGATTCATATGGTAATCTTTTGACATTTTATTTTCTACGTACGATTAAATTGCAATTAGATAATTTAAGACGTTTTAATCTATTTATTTCAGTAAGAGCAATGCGCTATTAATTGTCCATAATATTAGTCTCATTACGAGCAAAAACATATTATGGAATGAAGTCGTTCATTCTTCGATCTTAATTACAATACGATTGATTGCAGGTGCCAAGTTTTAATGGTTCACTCGTGAGCTTTCATAGTATTATCTCTGTAAGACTGAAGGCTTGTTCGATTTTGTTGCTTTCATAGTCATTTATTTATCGAGCTTTTTAACAACAAATGGCTGAGGACGAGCACTGAGTTGTCAAGATAGGTAGACCTTTAAGACCTGTGGACAAGTAAGTGGATAAATTTTTAGGTTTCCTGTTTTAATACCTTATGCCTAATCCTATTAAGTTTCAGGTGCAAAAACCTTCCAGTCAATTTTATAGTTATTAATGGAGAAAATATAGATTTTTAATTAGCGCGCTGTGCTATCGCCGCTTTTCGTAGCACAGTTGGTTGGTATCTAATACTTACGAGTTAGTATATTGCAATTAATTCATATACTTACCTATTTTTTTAAATCGTAGATACAACTTTGCGAATGATGGTAGTGATGTTTTGAACCTCTTATGGAGGTTACCCGCAGTAATTATATGTAGTATGGAAGTTATGATGTTAGAGTATATTGTAATTATGGTGAATTTGCATCGGCACGAGTAAAGAGGTTCGCGAAGACTCATATAACAAGAGGCCCGAGGCGGCGCGGGCGCAGACTATTGCTCACATTCGTCAGTTCCCTTCAACTAGTTAGCGCTCGCGTGCGCACACGATTTGTTCCCTACAAGTGTTAAGTGTAAACATCATTATTTTTGAAGCGAGTCATTTGTAAACACACTTTATTTACCTTATTATAGACATTACTGTAAGAGAGAAGTCTTTTTTGTCACATCTCTGTTTCGTAGTCAATCACTTAAATTTGTTTTTTAATGTGTGAATTTTGTCAATGAAAAATAAACTTCCAAAAATACCTCTGCCTATACAATACAACTTATAGTCCATGATCCCAAAACTAGCAGACATCACGTATTTTCTGACGAACGAAATGTGGTCGATTGAGTAGTGTTTGTATGTTCTAAGAACGCATGCCTACTTGCTAGCCTGCTGCGACGGCTGAGATTCTGAGATATCAGGTCATCAAGATACATAAAAAATTGCTTACCTAACAAAAAGTTATTTAACGATTGTCAGCAAAAGTTCGCCAAAGAAGATCTCGCTAGCTGGAGGGCCTGTCTTCTCTGGAAAATTACTACACTAATAAATATTTCCCTGAAGAGCAATTTAAATTAATAATGTATGCAAACATATTTTTAAATAACAATAAGTTCACTTCCATTTTACCCACGCTTTCGCTTTTATTTAACATTCCGCTTTTATGTATATAGATTTCGAAAATGGTAAAATATTGTTTGTGACATATGTCTTCCTGCAATCCTACTTCCTACTAATATTATACCTAAAAATGGAAGTTAATGTGTTTGTTGCTCCTTCAAGTAAAAAAACCCTGAACTGGTGGCGATGAAACTAGGAATATAGATACTGGAGACCTGGAGTTACACATCTGCGCTACTTTTTATACTGATAATCCTATGGAAACGGGTCTGACGCTGTTTTTTTTTTATTATAAAAAACTTAAGAAAATTCCAGTAGTTCCTATTACCTCTACCTGTGCTATTATTAGGTCACAAATGAACAAGCACTATGCTTTCCTATTGCTTGTTCATTTTAAAACCCTTTTGTTTTTGATAATTCTCATAGTACAGGAAAGTTAGTACCTAGTGGTCCTTTAATTCAATATCACAAAAAATTCCAATTCGTCGACGTCGATAAGATAGAAACTCGAAAGTGCTTCAATAAAATCTATTTGCAGAAAACAAACTGTTTTATATTAATTTATTTGGATTACTCTGCGCCTGCGCATTTATTAGAGAAAATCTCGAGTCTCCTTAGGTAATAGACTGAAATCCACCGTACCTTCTTGCGATATGGAATAAGTGCACCATAAAAATTGACAGTGACATGTAAAAGTACTCGTATTACCGTATGATGCATTAATTTTACGATCGCGAGTAATTTACTTTCTCGGAATGCTGCAAGAAGTATGAAAGGCAATAAAGCGTTAACGGTGTCCCTACACTAGATCACGGTTGGTGTACCGCCCAGCGCCCTGCGCGAGCGCACAGGCCACGCAATATATACTGAGCCAAGGCTTTGATTTACTCAACGTTTTTATGCTTCCACTAATAAAGTTTACATGATCATCAATTTTAATTTTACTGTGTTGGACGTAGCCCTCGGCTGCCGTACGCCGGACCTCGGAGTGTCGATAAATCAATTACTTGCCTATACTTTTGTGTAAAAGTGTTGCAATGAGATGCGGTAACGAGATCTTTTAACGGGTTTGTACTAATAAATACGTCACTACAGCGATATCTCATTTCACTTCAGATACTATTTTAATTTATGAACGTAGGAGTAAATCTTTTAAATTTAAAATTCTCTTTAAAGACGTCTTATCTTAGTTTATTCCTTACTAGACAGATCTGACTGCTTGTTATTTCTAAAATTAAAAAATAATCGAGCAATTTGTTGAAAATAGGACCCTTAAAAGAGCTCAATTAGCAATGTAAAAGACTTACGTAGGTTTGAAGGTGACGATATCCAAGTCATTTTTTCAAATCCTGTCTGGTAATCTGACAGGCCAGTAAGCCAGTAGAAAGGATTGTCCATCACACGTTACTGGCTTCCTTGACTTGCATAGTGGAATGGCTTGAAAAGAGTGTGAATAGTGAAAATTAATGATTCACGTCTTCTTAGCTAAAAACGCCAATCACGACTGCTATTTGATACAATAAGGCATTAATCTATCTGTCTATCTTAGCTATGTTACTGCATCGGTTAGGTAAACTGTGGTGTCAGTTACATTACAACCAAAACTCAAAAGCGGTCAAAACTAGTTTTGACTGAAGAAATCAGTCAACTACTAGCTTATAATGCTCAAAACTGTGCAAAAATAATCGTTTTACGGTTAGGTTAAGTTACCGTTATGACCATACGATTGCGCGAGCTCTGTTTTGGTTGGACCAAGTTGATCAAAACTAGTCTAGACCGAAGTTTCATTCAAAAACTAAAGCCAAAACTAGTATTTGGCTGTAACAATATAAAATAGTCATTAGAACGCTTTGAGAGAGTTCTTCTTAAGTTAAAAGAAGAGATAAAATCGTAAATGAATGTTAATATCAATACAAAGTTGTATAGCATCGACAAATCATCGCGATTGTATCTCCTGCGATCCGGAAAGAACCGTCTATTATAGTCGGGTATTGGTGACCTCTAACACTAACCCGATATTTAGTGTGTGCTATACGCATTGTTCGATAAATAATTGTGGGTGGTGGTCAGAGTTTGTTTAAAATTGATTCCAGGTGATCTCACATTGCGATAGCGTCAATGGACTTATATTATTATAGGTTACGGTGCCGCGAGCACTTATGACTTTTTGTTGGTAATTTGTTTTGTCTTCTTGTAATTTGGTAAACATAATAAGTAAATAAAGCGTTTAGATTAAATATGAATTTATGTAATGTGCACTATAAACATTTATCTTACGGTGAAGGAAAACATCGTGATCACCTTTCTACCTACCTACTATTATGGTGGTACCATTTGATAATAAGGAATAAAATAACTATCAGAGTTCAACTAAAATTTCACACTCAATATTTTCGTATCTTACAGCCAAATACCTACTGAAACACTTAAAATTGAAGAGCTACTTATACAATTGAGCAGCTTCTAAATTCTAAAATTAGTAAACGAATTTTTAAGTCTAGAAGATTGCCTAATTTGTTTAAGTAGGTACCCCTCAAAATTTGAGTAGCTTTTCAGTACTCTGCCGTTAATCACTTCGGTACAATGTAAATTAAGGAACTTCAAGTAGGTACCTTAGCATAAAATACATGAGCCTATAAAAAGGTTTTAGCGTGGAAATTTGTTGTCATAATAAACCTTAAACGCTCATTGTTTCTGTGAGAAATGTTCGGTGCCAGGTAGGGTAGCCGAGAGGCGCGGACTGCTGATGGAGGATAAGGGCTGTCATACGGAGACAACGCGAGGCGCGCAAATAGCGACAAATCGACGAGATCGCGCTCGCTACCTACCACCAGTATCTGCTCCTACTTTAGGGTTGACCGAACACTATTTAAACAAATTACCAATAATTTTATTCGAAGTTTACTAGTAGTATCTGACATTGATCTCAACCATAAAGTACCTAATGGGTAGTAACAAAATTTCACACTTAAATCTTATCCGGATTTCGGATGTAACTTTGGGCATGGTTAATTATAAAAAAAATGCGTTGGTAAGTACCTACACATGTATGTTTTTGCAGAAGATGTTATTTTTTCTAAAACTCAGTCGTGTAGAGTAGAAACTTACGTTCAAAATATTTTTAAAAGCTATTCATGAAACTGATCAATGATAGGTATTTAAAGCGCGTGCGTGATATTTTATGCTTACTTTTCCACAAACCTTCAACGTATTGTTCAACGGACAGTGACAAGCGAAATATATGGGAAGCTTTTGCGATTTTTGTCTAGCTAGTGGAACTGCGTGGGGTGGACTACCAACAATGTATTGTATTTTACTGAACACGTTTTATCGAACATCCTGTAGTTTTTTAAGAAAATGAATAGCTTACATGACTAAAATACTAGTCATTTTCAAAGTCATGAATAAGGAACACCTGTATTCGCATGATGTGGTGATTTGAATGGGTAAATTATCGAGTCTGTCGACAAGTGTATATGAGACAAGGTAACTAGTTATATTTATGTGTTCGATGCATATGGATGTTGCTCACATAAGCATGCTAAGCGGAAGAGATTCTTACTCGGCACTCATAAGTCAGTGCAACATTATGGCGCACAATTACAAGGTGACGATGACGTATGCTGTTTCCTTCGGTGCGAGAAATTATTTGCTAGAATACTTCCTTGCAATCGAATGGCTAGCTACGATATGATGGTTCCATTTTCCTCGAAATTGCGTACAATATGAAAATATTAGCTTTTACCTGATGCCATTTCGGCAGCATAGACGGGAGTAAGAATGTGTTGCATATTGGGCAATGTAAACAAATACTGACCAAATGACCATTTCACATTTGAGCTGTTTGTTTTGTTTTCCTGCTTATTGATTGATAGAATCACCTATTGACAAAAAAACGATGTGAAAATCGCTTCATCCATTCATGAGCTCGAAATGTGGTGTTGTTTACTCTGTGTGATTACTTTACTATCAAACTAGTCTACAAGTTTGAATGAAAATCGGTTAAGCTTTTTGACCATAGATAGATAGATAGATGAACGCTTTATTTGCACAACATTAAGTAGATATAATACAGTCATACATTAAGTATAAAAACATAAAAGCTTAAAATTAGAAAATTGCACAAATGGGCGGCCTTATCGCTAAAAGCGATTTCATAAACGCGAGACAAATATCCAAACAATTACTATATTCATACAGTTAGTTGCATTTTTTTTAATTTTAATTGGTTTTAATGGGACTTTATTGTGTTATAAACACGTCTAGAAGTGATTACAGAATTCACCTAAATATTTCATTCCGTAAATCAATGAATAAGTAAAACGATTGGGCATACTATTTTGTTCTAAGACTGGTCGTTTGTGTCTCGGTGGGCAGCAACCAGGCTACATTACTTATACATTCCCCGAGAATTTGCAATCAGCATTCATCACCACATTACCACTCTTGTCTAATATTCTTTAAGTCATACCTATTTGAATGTAAAATGAAAATAAACGTCTACTCCAAGCCTCAAGGGTTGTAAACTATTTCCTTCTTTCACATTAGTAAATTGAATTTAACACCTCACATATTACCTACAGCAGTACTGCCCAATATAGTAAACCTACGTAGGAACAAAATTAATACAAATGGCTTGTTGATTTCACATTTTAATACAAATATGAATAAAATAATATTCGTTTATGCTTAAAAGGTATGTTACAAAAACAGCTTCTGAATAAGAGTTATTTTTGGTTTCTTTGGATAATTTTAAATGATTTGTAACTAGGCACATTCAAACTGTGACAGGGAAATGAAGGAATGTTAGTTCGATGTCCACACGTCGACGCAACTCGTGATGGCTTATCTCTCGAATTCGAGAGCCATGTAAAAAACCTCAGTTGATCTGACGACGACGACGACGCTCAAAAACATCATGTCGCTCGCGTAAACCCGCCATGTTTTATTCTCTCGCTTTCAGTGCCGATACCTTAATAAAACCCAACAAGATTGAGCAATAAAATGTAATTTATTTGATTGTAATTTCAAAACACAAAGTGGGTCTCATTTTGTAATATATTTTTATCTTTGTGGTTTTGTGTTTCTCGATCGCGAGCACGTCCTGTATCACCTGCCCGCGGATGATTTTCGTTGTGACCAATGACCATCCAATAAATTTCGTCTGTATCTTGAATTCAATTCAATTTTGGTTTTGGTAACTGTAGAGATAAATAAGATATTAACCAAAGCCACATCACAATGATAGGTATCATAATTTTCATCAAAACATCGTGTTATCGGGCGGTTGCTCTCATTTTTTTTTTGTATTATTTTCTGAATTAAACAGTGATGCAATCTTTCTTTGAAAATTATATATTTTCATTGAATCCTCATTGATATTAACGACTTCTGTGGCTCGTCAGGCAAACTCTCGGGTTTGACGCAGAAGGTTGCGGATTCCATTCCCGCTGCTTTATGCTGACTATAAATTTGCTCGTTCTGGGTGTTTTCAATATCTTAAGTAGGTTGTAGGTAGGTAAGTAATTACAAAAAAAAAGTATTGTATGCAGTATTATCGTTGTCTAGTATCTATAGTACAAGTCTTGTTTCATATTTTGGGGCTAGATGGAGTTGTGCAACGACCTGCAATATTTATTTATTAGTTATTGAGATATAATATAACTAAAGAGCTCCATATTTTTGGCACATCGGCACTTCTAAGAGCGAGATACAGACTATTAAATAAGGATTTCACTTAGGAACCCTGCCTTTGCTTCCTACAGACTGGAATCCGTAGAGCTATTAAGGAGCAGTATCAATATTCAATACAGTAGGTAACACACTCGTGCGATATTATCACTAAACCAATCAATTTGATCCCTCAAATAAAATATCTCGGCGAGCAGCTTGCAAGTATAAAGTGGTTGTATCGGTCTCTCGATCCGTAGCTCGACTTTTCATATATTTTATGTGAAAAGGATATGGGCATTGTTGTGAGACGTCCTGCTGTGCGAGCTCTCGGTAAACACTTGAAATTACAAGTCAGCTTGGACAGTCCTCGCGTCTTGCGGCTCGGAGTGCCCGGAAAAATGCGCTTCCAATGTTACGCTCGATGATAATAAAAATATTGTTCATTGTCTGCTCCAACGTGTGGGGCATCTACAAGACTGCACCTCGGTTATAAAGGTACCCATGTAAAGAACTCTTACTGTAGTGTATTCGGTCACAGATTGCGGCATTTGCGAATTAAATACGCAATCATAAGAATTTGAGTCATGCATGACAGTATTCTTCAAATATATGCAGGCAAGTCAACGATCTAACCAAATACTTATTAGAGTATTCTAAAAGCATTCTAAAACCAATAATGCAACAAAACATTTTTCACAATAAAGAAAAACAAAACCAAAAAACGGGGCAAGTGCGACACTCGCGCATAAAGGGTTCCGTACCACTATCACAATTGGATACGGAACCCTAAAATGGTTTACAACAACCAATTTTTAAATTTTATAGGAAAAAATGAAATATTTATCTTCGATTCTTACTCCCATCAAACGACCGAATAACTCAAAAAAAAAAAACCTTGGCACAAAGAAAATCTGAAACATAGAAGAAACTCTTTGGTAAGTAAGGCAGACTGTTATATTTGACAGATAGGGCAGCCATTTTGAATTCCATGACCAACTCGATTTGTCCTCCTGTCCCTGTTCCTGTCCTGACTCCTTGTTATTTTTGAAACACGTTTGTTGTATGGGAGCCCCTTTTAAAAATTTTGTTTTATTTTGTTTTTAGTATTTGTTGTTGTAGCGGCAACCGAAATACATCTTCTGTGAAAATTTCAACCGTCTAGCTATTACGGTTCATGAGATACAGCCTGGTGACAGACAGACGGACAGACGGACAGACGGACAGACGGACAGACGGACAGACGGACAGACGGACAGACGGACAGACAGACAGCGAAGTCTCAGTAATAGGGTCCCGTTTTTACCTTTAGGTACGGAACCCTAAAAACGATCTACATAAATTACAGGACTTATTTATTATCTGAATATTATGGTCTTAAGTAAACAAATAAAATCGCAAATAAAAAGAGTATTAGTGTGAAATAAGATTTGCGATATCTCATTGTCGTACCCTTAATATTTTGGAAGCGATCATAAAACGAACAAGTGCAACGTAGGTTTTTTGACTTTTTTGTCAATTTATACCGCATCGTAAAATTTTATAGTGTCCTAAGACTCCTAAGAGAATAAACTGTTCAATTAAAAATAAACATTGATAATATTATTTGTTCTACGATAGACTTTTATTACCACGAGTGTGTATGAAGAAACACAATACTAATTCAATTCGATGTTTTTATTTAAATGTTTAAATTAAAAATATCCATAAGTATTCAGAAATATTTCATAGCAGCATAAACGGATATTAATATTCATAACCGTTGTTACTGTATGTTTGTTGGTGCCTCGAATACTATTAGTGTTAACTTTTATTAGTCAAGTATCGAGTTTCAATTCTTTTTTCTGTTAAATAAATGATTAAAATGACGATTATGATAGAAATTTTAAATTATTTTCTATTTGTCATTAAAATAAAAAATATGAAATATCTAATAAAAGGTAATTATGGTGTTTTTGTGTTAAGGTAAAGCAAAATGGCCATAATATAAATAAAAAAGTTTTATGAAATTGGAAATTGTGTTCAGAAGGCCTTGCCTTTTGAATATAGGTAAGTAGGGGGAAATGCGGCTTTGGGAAAAGTGCAGCGAGTATCAATTTACCGAACTTACAGAATAGAATAGAATAGAAATCTTTTATTGTTCATAACTATGTACATCAGCAGATAATAGTGCTATAAGTTAGTCTCAATAGTTACCACACAGGGCATACAATAATATTATTATTAAACAGTTAAAATAACTTAATTACAAGTATTGCAAAAAAAAAAAACAACATTAGATACATTATCATCACTACAAATTATTAAATGTCAAACCATATGAATATTGAAAATAGTTTATGAATGTCAAATGATGATAATTTTATTATAACAAAAAATAGCAAGAAAAAAAAAACCTTAGAAATAATAAAACTTCAGTCACAGTTATTTAAATTTAAAATATTCGTCAAGATTATAAAATGCTCTGTCAATAAGCCAATTCTTTAATTTAAATTTAAATTTAGGTCCATTTAAAGATTTAATGTCAACAGGCAGATGATTAAAAACAAGAATTGCTGTAATAAAAGCACTTTTATCAAACATCGTATTATTAACTCTGGTTAGACAGAGATCATGAATACATTTATTTCGTATGTTCTGGCGTCTATCTGACCTAGCAATGAAGTACTCAGAGTTATTTTTAACAAAAATACAGATTTCTAATATGTAGATGCCAGTCAACGTTAAAAGGTATTTGTCTTTAAATACCTGTCGGAAGGAATCAGTGCTGTACATTTTATAGATTGTTCGAATACATCTCTTTTGCAATACAAATGTCGACTGAACATCCACTGAATTGCCCCAAAACAGAATGCCATACTTTAGTTGAGGATACACATAACCAAAATAAGCATTGCGTGTGACACTTTCAGAGGTAACCCCAATCAGCATAGAGAGAAGATAACAATAACTAGATATCTTTTTATTGATTCTGTCAATGTGGGCTTTCCAGTTCAAATGTTCGTCCATAGTAACACCTAGAAAATTTGTGTCATTAACAAATTTAATACTAGTCCCCGATTCGACAATGTTGGCATCCGTGCGCCGGGTTTGATAATTTCAATTTTTACAATTGTTATATTGATAAAATCGTCATCTAGACACGATATAGGTGGCTGTTTCTCCCATTAAGACTGGCGATTTTATAATTATAACAATTTTATTTGTAAGTCCGGTAAATCGATGCTCACCGCACTTTCCCCAAAGCTGCACTTCCCCCTAGTGGCCTTACCTAAGCGGAAATCAATACTTAAAACTGTTCAGTAGATAGACGATCATACTCGTGAAATTAGCATAGGAATCTGACATGCTACCATATTATACTTTGGCATTACTTTGAATATTTGTAATTTAATAGCATTGATATCAAATTTCTCATAGAAAGTTATTGGAGATGTTTACGCCTTATATCATTTCATTAGGTAAGTTGCCATTAGGTAATTAGCTAGTCATTAATTTCCATAACAGCATAAAATTTATAATTAGTTATTACAATGTTTGGGTATGTCAATATCAAACTTAGAAAAGCTTTTGAGCTTTTCCCTACTAGGTATAAATAATACCTAAGTACTTTACATAATTGCAGATGATATTAGGTGGTTTCAGTTTTATATTACCTACAATCAGAAGGTGTGTAAGTACAGCCTTTATGACTTTTTCACAATTGCAATTGCCTCGGGGATGTCACAGGGTTTTAAAGTAAAAGTATTTACAATACCTTTATTAGCTGACTAATCAAGGTAAGTATACAAATATAAGTTTCAATGCACCTTATATTTATAAAACAGCACAGGTTACTCACCAACACTTTTTAGGGATTTGTCTGAAATAATACAGCAATTTTAAAACAATAAAATTCATATTTATTTAGTGACTTGAAGTAGAAGGCAAAGTAAAGGCAAGCTCGAGACTCGAGCGAGTCAAGAGGTGTGAGATGGTTCACAGCGGATATAAATAAAAGAAGATTGTCGCTTCAGACTGCGACCCGTAATGTGCGACTTATTCCACTTAGTACCTGATCTAATGGCACCTACAGTCAAAGAATAACATGGTAGATTGGCACCTTTTACTATTATAAAGTATCTGCGATTGAAAATAAATGACAAGATTTAATAAAAAAATATATATATATATATGTTTAAGTGTTGGTACAATAATTTACTTACGTATTTATTTGTATTACTTTAGAACAGGGTAAGTAGATAATTTCCCTCAAATAGAAAGGTTACATGTTCTTATAGCTGCTAAACTGCTCTGCTTAGAAAAACACCTTATGATGAAAAATACCTTTATGATTTTAATGTTATTTTACTACGTTATATCCCAAACAGTGTCGGCAAATTATAAGCCTAAAGGGAGGTCGTGCTAGACGTCTGGCAGAAAAACTTTTGTTCTACGATTTTTGGCAATTCAATTTTTTTTCCCGAAAATTTAAACTTTATATTTGACTGGAAATCAGCCGTTTTTAAAGTAGGTACATACAATTAATGCATAAATAATAGTAGTCCAAACTTAATAAAACGCAAACTTAAAGTTCAAAAGCAGATTTTAAAGCTAAATCTAACTCTACACGTTCAGAAAATAGATTTTTATTTAATTTGCAAAAGTCGTAGAACAAAAGTGGTTCTCTTAGACATCTTTAACTACCTCCCCGTTTCAGCTTAAATCCCCGAAACCCACTGTATATTTAGAGTGGTTTTCATAATTATAATAACAAAACACTGTGACAGTAGAATCATCGTATCGGCTGGAATTATCGTATCGTTGTCGTGTCGAAACGAACCGCAGTAACCCTCCAGAATCGGTATTCCGAGCTAAATATTCACAATCAAGGTCAAAGTAAAGTGAAATGAAAATAAACTTTTATTTATATATTTTCAAATAAAGTTATTGCTTATCAGAGTAATTGGGCTTCGAGAATTATTTCGAATTGTTCGTTTTCAAGATACATTCAATGTTATTTTATTATAGATGAAAATGTTAAAGTTCAATTATTTTCAGTTGATTTTTTAATTAGATTAGGGACAATACTTTTAGGCACTAATTGAGTAATGTGCCTAACAGATTGTTATTGGTACCTACTCAGTATTTATTTATTGGAAAAAACAATACTCACTATTGTAGATGGATAAAAGATAAACAAAAAAAAAACAAATTTAAGTCAAGTTAGTCTTTAGATATAGGTACTTAGATAGTTTGTAGTTTTAATATGTGTAATTTGTTTGTGTGCGTTTTTAGGGTTTTAGTTTGTAGTTTAAGTTTAACAATAATAAGTTTAACCGCTACATCTGCGAAAGTAGCGATATTTTATGTGTTGTTAAGATAAAAAAAAAACTCAGTAATTATTTAAATATTTTATTTTATAAAGTTTCAATAAAGAAGAGCAAAGTGTAACAGTTTGCTTGCACGATTAGACGTGCCCCTCCCGTCGCCACACGCGCGCCTTCCAAATAAAAGTGCTGCGTTGTCGCGCGCGCCAGAATTACGACGAACCCTTATTATCTTTTTTTAATTCAATTTTACGATAAGGTCGTATACTGCAACCTCTGATTCTTAATACTTATGCCTATTGGAATTGTTGTTTTGATATTTTAAATTTAGATGTTTTTATCACTATAAAGGCATTGTACGTAAATATACGTATCACTATCTGTACTTAGTTATTTTGAGTAGTTTTAAAGTTAGACTCAGCTTTTGTCAAAAAATCGGGATATAAAATGAAGTACCTACACCTATCTATAGGTATTCGTATTTCATCATTTTTAGGGTTCCGTACCCAAAGGGTAATAATTATATCTTTACTTTCATTATGTCTTTTGGGTCCTAACGTATTCAACCCTAAAACAACAAAAAGTGAGTTTCCCTTATCGTCGGAATGCGAGCTTCTGTGGCCCCACTCTACTCCCTTCATTTGCATACAAGCTACGATTTGTGTATTGTTAATTAGAGCAACAGAAACAAGTTTACGAAAGGCGTATTCATATTGATTTACAAGTTTTTTTTTTTCGTGCCGTATATCTGGAAAATAAAAGTTTTTAGAAAGAAAGAAAGAAATTATATTTTTCAACAATCCTTAAAAACATTTAAAAAATAACTGAGTTTAAAACTTCTTTAAACTACAAATAAAATTAAGGTTAATTAAACAAGACGCAACTCAGCTTTAAGCTGACTCTCTTGTTTTAGTAGGTAGAGTAAATGGGTCTCATATCGAAAGTCACTGCATCGATGCGGTTGCTACATCAAAAAACATCCCATTGAAAGGTTACTGTAACGAAAGCATGCCATATGGATGGTACGCTGCAACGAAAGTTCACTATACCGAAGGTACGCTACATGGAAAAGCCATCATATCGATGGAACACTATATCGACAGTGCTCTATATAATAAGGCCAACGTTTCGAGTTTCGAGACCTTTACAGGTCCCTTCATCAGGATTGACTCCAGGATTGATCAGTCGATCCTGATGAAGGGACCTGTAAAGTTCTCGAAACGTTGAGCGTTGTAACAATACTAAACGTAATAATAATAACCACGCGATTAAACCGAAAAATGAGTTTCATTTTTATTAATTTAATCACCTCATTGTGGATAAAACCTTAGTTCTTGGTCGTACGTGCTCTAAACAGGTTCGAGGCTTTCTTGTTGTGCCATTATTGTTTCATCTGTTATTTAAATGGCAATAGATTAAGCTCGATCGAAGCTTTAATAAATAAACAATTGCCTGTAATTAACGCTGAACCTATGTTCATTTTGATTGTATTAAATTTGTTTGTCACATTTGTTTTCAGTTTGTTATAAGTTATGTTTTTATCAATATTCGTTAAATTATTGTTTCTATTGTAATTTCAAATGATTTTTTTAGGTAGGTAATTTAACAATTTTATTAAATTCAACAACCTACAAATGTCAATAAGATCTCAGAAATTTGTATATAGTCAAATGTAACGCCAAAATCGTACAAGTTTTTTAAACTCATTGAAAAGACATCAACGCGCTTTCGATATTTTGAAAAAAAAAAGTTACATTTTTAGTTTCTCTGATGTAATTTTTTAATGTCATCCATCAGTGATGACATTACAAAAATATATCTTTTATATAATAATATATAAGCCACATTAAATTGTTTCTTAAATTGTTGTTCAACTTAATAACAAGTAGAACAATTCCACTTCATAAATAAAAACATTCTGTCTCGAAGCCACAGAGGGAAGGAGGGAGGCTAAATGGAAGAAAATGTTTGTCCAAATTAGAACAGTCAAAACAAATACCTGTCTAATTTCTTTGTCTTTTTATTAATAGAAATGTTTTGTGTTAACACAATATAATTTTAGACATAAATTCGTTTAGACATAGTACCGATAGACAGAAGATCTCTAAAATAAAATCCATTATATGTAACAGTACCTACACATTGCTATAAATTCAGTTTTATACCATCCGATCCATAGAATATACAAGCAATCGTGTTCTAGAATCTTAGACCATTTTATGCAATAAAAATGTGCGTCCGACGGAAAGGTATTATTTCACCTGTTAATGACCATAGGACAATCACGCCGATAACGTAGGTTTTGTAGGTAGGTACCCTACAAGAATAACCTCTATTCATTGAGAATGATGCGAAGCTTTATGTAAATTTAGTTGTTACTGTAACTTCTGAGTCACAAATGGATGAAGTTTGTCCACCTCGTAAAGGTATTAATAAATTTGGTTCAGCACCCAAAACAAAAAATATTATCTCAGATTTTGGAGCATAATATACACCTAATGTGAACATACTGTCCAAGATTAATCTGTGCGCTTGTCTCTATGAAAGTGCAACAAGTTTGTTGTTAGATAGGTAATGTTGAGAGTTCCTTAGGAGTGATCGTAAATTCGTCGTAATGTCAGCCGCGCGGCGCGGCGGGTCGCGCTATCCACGACGCTTTTTATTGTCAAAACCCATACTCACACTGGCTTACCTGATAACTTTATTGTTATTTACATCATTGAATTATCATTCCGATAGCCGTTGTTTTACATTCGTATAAGTCCGTGTCCCAACCGGGCCTCGTATCTAAATTGCTTAATTGGAAAGCCTCGGTGAGAGGACGCCTCGGTTCACAGATATGAATATGTGTATTAGCTGCGATTGACCTTTCAATTGAATCAAAACAAATCACTACCATCGTCGACGTCTAACTAAAATACGATTTTATCTGTGATATATAAAAATCAAATAAAGTAAGGTCGTTTACATATATTTTGTACATTGCCAGGTGATTAAAATGACCTGAAAGTTGATATAGGCAGTTTAAAGTTCAAATATTGATTCGATGTTATACGAGTGTTGACATCGGAGTGAGTATTCTTAATAATTTATGTACAACATAACGTTTATGTTATCTCAAACGTTGTGATTCGGTTTAAGAAAAAACTGATAAAAACAACTCAATCTAATTTTAAGCTGATAGGTATATTTATTTTAATTTAAGATATTATGCCATGGGAAAACAACTTTATCGTGTGGCCGTATATAAAAAAAAACGTGTGTTTTTTACATAATTATCGAAGTTTTGATGTTTGAAGTGTAAATGATATAGACTTACAAAATACTAAAGCAACACATAAAGTTGTTGTGTCGTTGTCGGCATGACCTTCTAGGGAATGCACCCCTTAATCCTATACTTTATGCAACAGTGATCGGATTCTGTCGTACACCGAGATAGGTATTACTGGTTTTCTTTTTACAAACATTCTCATTTACGTCTCATATCTGTTCGCGACTCGACAGTAATTTTATCATTTTAAGTCTGAGTCCCGATCGAGTGGGCTCAACTCCATGTTGAATAAGACTTTACGAATTTTTAAATACAAATAAAGTCTTAATAATCACTTTTTATGGCAACCTTGTGATTTTATTTGCATTCGAAATAGGGTTCGTGGCGCGTGTTAGGCTAATAAGGAACGTATGGTCGCTCTTTAACGACCCTTTACGTCGATGAAATTTTGCCCTGTACATGAAATCACTTTTTATTGTCCTGCTTTTTATAAGTTCATACCAAAAAGCATCTACGAGCAAATGTGACCATGCCACACACTTTAATTGGTCAAACAAAACTTTGCCTCACTTTTGGACATTATTTAACAGTAAAAGATAGAGTATATTTTCACATAAACTGGGAATGATGCTATAAAAACAGACTCAACAACGTTTTCCGTTTGCACTTAAAAATAATATCTGGCTGAGACAGTTGTCCCAACAATAAAATTCCACTGCACATACGGCTTTGCAAATGCGATCTATTTAGACTTGGATATCGTCGCAAGGAGAATAATGTTATCCTGGCACACCTCAGACCGTGTCACTGGGAAGGGCGTGTCGGAGATAAGTAAGTTTACATATTCCGTATGCATTATGCAAATCGAAGTTTTATGTTAAGACGGACGAAGAAGAAACTAGTGATGCGTTCACGACTTCATGCCACTCTGATGATCTTCAGCTTGACATTGACACTTAAAGCGTGCCTACAAAAGATACAGTACGCTACACATAATATTATTATATTCGCTTACTGCAATTACTTGTGTAATTGTTGCCTTTACTTAGTTGCAAATATATAGTTAGTTATTAAAGCGCATGTAATTTTGTTATGTAAGCTTTTATATACGGAAGACAGCAAGTGCTCAATAGGCTTGAAATTCTCTCAGTTAGAATGCAATTATCATAGAATAATAATATGATACCTACTATTATGTGAGTGTATCTATTTAAAATATTACTAGTTTCTAATCTTATAAATAGGTCAATTAAAAAAAGGTTTGGCTATAACAGGGTTATTAAGATGACGATACTCATAGGCTATGACTTGTTGTATTCCAGAATTCCTGTTTAGCCAAAAATTCATTAGATAACCTCAATGGCCAAAATTGTTAAACGTGTAGGTAAGTAATATTGATTGAATGAATGATCATGACAAAATTTATAATAAAAAACTTATTACATTTGTGTCTTATCAAAACACATTCGATCTTAAATTAAACAACACGACAAGCCGTGGGGGGAAGTAAGTAGGGGAGGGGAAGCCGTTCCATTCATCAAATCTCCATAAGGTTCTAAACCTAATTCGACTCAAGTAACCTCGCAACATCCGCTCTTGCAAAACATAACTTCATTCATAACTTTGGCGTAAGCTGTAGATACACCGAGCGCGCAATTAGCTGGTACTTGAATCGCAAAATCAGATGTCTTGATAAATCGGATGGAAAATAGAGCTTTCTTCTCAAAGCATATACTTTGTAAAGTAGGATAATTTTTAGGGTTCCGTACCCAAAGGGTAAAAACGGGACTCTATTACTGAGACTTCGCTGTCTGTCTGTCTGTCCGTCTGTCCGTCCGTCTGTCACCAGGCTGTATTAAATAGTATTTTAGTGTTTTATATGGAAATCTAGAGCTGCTAAAGAGGATCATTTTTCGGGGTAATAGTTATGTAAGTAGAATTACATAACTATTACCCCTTTATGAATACTTATGCGTGTGCATATTCCTTTCAATAATGCCCATAAATAAGTTATTTGATAATTCCTAGTATAGCTTGGACCTAATTCGGTGGCCGCACCCACGCTACAGCGAGCTACGGAAAATAACATTTGAGTTGATGACATCAGCGCTTGCGCCGCGCCTGCTACCACCCAGCTGCATTCAGTTGCGCACGCGCATTATGTTTACATTATTCTTTTAATTTATCAATTTATTACGTATTTTTTGTTACATAAATTATAACACTTTGTTTGAATTACCTTACTGTTTAAATACATTTTTCGACATCTATCCGAATTAGAAAATAAACTGTAACATGAAACTAAGTGAGATTAGTGTCAAACTATAGGTCCAGTCTTAAATAAATTTATGAATGTCACACGCAATAAATTAGAACACAATAAACCACTTGAATGAGCTCTCGGTTTCATAGAAACAAAACGTCTCGATCGGGGATAAGACAATCCGGCTTATGAAAGCGACTCTTCCTAAATCAATGTCAAATTACCACCTTTTAATCTTTTGTGGCCGATTCGGTTACACACGTGTTCACACCGTCTCATCTCGACGGATGGAGGCTCAACAAACTGAAATACTAACGGCACACAATCAAATAGACGTATAAATCTGACATTTGAGAAATTTTACACTTCTTTGTTACAAATATACCGGCGTTTCGTCGGCGTTCAGCTATATTATTTTACTATTAACTCCATGAATGGACTGCGATGTTGTAAATGAACAATTCTTTTGTAGTTTTGGTTTGAAATTTATAATGGCATGGTGTTTCAATGGTCATTCAAATTCGGTGTAGACTGTATAGTTTTACACTGTAAGTGTCAATGCATTACACAATAAGGAATTGGATGTGAAGATCGTGGACACTTAAGTGTTTATAGACAATAAAACAAGCTTGTGTAATGGGATCTTGTGGAGAAGTCGGCCCGTAACACAGCTCTGGGTCAGAGAGCGAGCCGAACACCAATGACCGATGGAAATTACGAAGACAGAGCTATGTAAACGTAGGTATATAATGTAGGTATCAATAACAAAGTCATGTTTTCACCCTATAAAGCCGGATGCTAGAATTATTTCTAACCTGAACATAAGAAGTGTCATGCTCTACCTTAAGAGGACTGTCTACCTATTCTTTCTCCTTACAAACGTAGTCGACTGTTTCATCCCTGGATAAAGACATTAGAGCAAATATGTTTATCCCATAAAACCTATATCTGCCATGATCATGCCCTTACGTTTTTTTTTCTTCTTACAATAGATACAAAATTTAGAAAAAATAGAATATGAAAAAAATAAAAACGTAGAATCATGGTCATGGCTGATATAGGACTTATGGCATAAACATTTTATGCCATAAGTCATAAAATGTTTATGCCACCCAGGAAGGACAATCGACAACGTTTGTAAAGCTTGTATGGAGAAAAGAGTAGGTAGGTAGACTGTCCCCTTAAACTCGAGTGAACTGGCAGGTTCACTTGTCCTTAATCCTCTCAAGTCTTCTCTTGAAAGTCCTTCCGTCATAAGACATGAGACAAAATGTTTTGCTTTAAATTATACAAAATAACTGAACGGTTTATCTGCAGAGTTGAATTGGAAAGCTGGCTTTTGTTGGTGTATTCAGTATTGCATTCGCGTAACCCTTTAATCTTTTATTGTGCTTTAAACAGCCAAGTTTGGAATGACGGTCGTGAGAGAGCAGTCTCGTAAAGAAGGTTGCAAATCAAATATATTGATTGCATAGTTGTCGTTTGCGGCTAAACATCTGTAGCTGCTACTAAAGGCGCGCCTTGTCGATTGATACAACTCGTGAATGGTCGTTTCGCTGCTGACAAGTTGTATAATTTACCGTCTACGAAATCAATACATTTATCAGTTTTGACGTAAGTTATTTTAATTCGTGGTCTGGCTAGTTAATGACAATAAATTAGTATTTTATTAATTTTATGTTACATAAATATTAAATGTCAATTTGATATAAAAATTTAAGACTGGCCTTATAACCTGCCTTTTTACGAAAATATATTCCCAACATTCTATAGTAATTCCAATAATTTAAAGTTTTTCGAAGGTAGGTTTACAGTTTTGATGGGTATGGAACCTATTAATAATAATACAGAAAACACGACGTTACACACAGCGCAATTTAACCCCAAACTAAGCACTAGGCTTGCACTATGGGTACCAGACATCGGATACCTACTACCTACACTGTACTACATATTATCATTTATTTTTTAAAGAACTATACTTTTATTTCATAAAGGCAATTAAATACAAATAGACATGCATATTAAAATTGATAATCTAAATATATAAAAAAAATTGGCTTCTGAATTTTTTTTAAAAACCAAATTTATTTATTATTGAAAGAAAACACAATTAAAAGATACAATTAAACACAATTCTTTTTTTTAAATACATACATAGATACTAACTAAAGCCATAATAATAAAGTCTAATATTAGTAGGTATATTAAATTAGTATTCACCTCTACAATTAGTTCGGTCTCAATAACCGAGGGGACACAAAAAGTTCACTCCTAACATAATTCATGTGCTCAAAAAAAGTTTGTCCGACTGGCTTGAAAAGCTCCGCCCCCGATACAATACAATGCCTTGAAGGCACTTCCGCTCAGAGCTTTTTAAAATATTAATTGTTGATTCATAGGTGATTCGTAGCTTATTTTGAATATATAAGTAGGTACAATTATAATTACTTTTATATTCTTTAGATCTGACCTAATACGACATAGATCATCATAAAGTATAAGAAATGCAAAAATGTAAGATGACAAGAAGTAACCACTATAACACCTAGTATAATTTACCTTCCTCTAGCTACAGATATTCTGTTAAAAGTAAAACAAGTTCCTAGATACAAGCTGCGATTACGATCGTTCACAGAAACAGATTGACCGCAAAGATAATTGTCTCGGGTTAATGTTGGCTAAAGAAAGCATATGTTAGAAATGACGGGCGAGGAGCGTGCCCGGGGGCTACGAATGGGATCGTATGGGAACACTACACATTTGCCCCTACCTAGAACCTATGAACTCTAATGAGGTGCCTACTACGAGATTACTTAGGTTATTGGAAAGTAATGTACCTAGTAAGAATTACTTGCTTTCTTGTTAACATAATATATTATGTATAATAAGTAGTATTATGTATATTTTTGTGCTTTATATCACCAGGGTTTTGCCATTATGGCCCCGTTCCGCGACGGCCCCGTTCGAGATGGCCACGAATTTGATCATTTTGATTGAATTTAATTTTGTTACTTTTCTGCTTGTAGCGTTAACATAAAAAGTTATATTTCGTTTTTTTTCTGTTTTCGCGATGTTAAACACCACGCAATTTAAACCGAAAAATGGGTTAAATTTCAAGTGATATAAAGTGTGATCTGTTCTGTTAAAATGTGGAAAATGCGTAGATTTGATGTGGAAGATACAAAGTATGAGCCTTGCAAAATGTTCTATGTAACCTCATTAATTTAAAAATTAAATAAGAAAACATACCAAGTAAATATAACAATATAAATTTCTTGTGCTAACATTTTAAATTATTTAACAAAAAAACAGTCAATTTGAACATGAACTACCTAACTAGAATACAGAGTAAGGGTTGTAAAATCTACTTGGGCACAAACCAGTTATGATAGGTAAGTAAAACAATAGAGGTGAGTCGCCAAATTCGTCTGACCCTTTACTTTACCTTTTATTATACTGGGTATAAAAACTATACAATTAATAATAATAATGGCGAATGCAATTTGCAAAAGATCAGTAAGTTCAGTTAGTCTTTTTATAATGTCGGGAGAAGGTCCTTCTCGTGAGCGCGTGCGCAATTACAAATTTGTAGAAGCCGGATTAGGGGGGCAAAGATTACTGCATGCCGGAAATGCATAATATGTTTCACATAAACGAAATAAATATTCAGGTGTTTGGAATTGTTGCAAAAAAAAACATCAAGTTTATTCAGATTAACGAGATGAGCATTAATTAATTATGATCCAATTCGAGAGATTAATAAAAAAATGATGGAATTTAAAAACAAAGGCCCCAGTACACCAAGTCCGACGTTTGAAAGTTTATTTTTTTATAAGATGTTTTTTTATAAAGTTGATAATTATAAAGTTATTTAGAATTATAAATATTTGCGATTATAACAAAGTACTTTTAATGTTTTCTTAGACATTTATGTAACTACAATTTAAATTATTCAAAGTTGGTTAAAGACTCTCTTGCTGATGGTACTTTTAAGCTAAATTGACTTTAAATCGTCATTAACAATAAATTTGTAAATCGTGGCCATCTCGAACTGGTCCGCCGCGGAACGGGGCCATAATGGCAAAACCCTATCACCAATACACAGATTTCGAACCATTCAAATGTTGAAATAAAACTAAAATTATCGCGTGGTGTTTGTTACTCGAACTCTGAAGAAATCTAGATAATATTGAAGTATGTCTACAAACGTTGAGCATTGAAACAATGCTAAAAGTTATGGATACCACGCTATTAAAACCAAAAAATGAGTTTAATTTAACATCGCAAAAACAAATGAAAATTCATTCAAATGTTGTTTTAGAACCACCGTCGTCGAACCGTAAGCTATCTTTAAGCTTATAAACTCGAACCACGTGGGCCGTACGTATTTGGGATGGTTTTGGGGATTAATCAATTTATTTTATCTTATCTAGGATCGAACCGCCTTTTGCAGAAATCTATAAAATATTTAATACCTACTATTTTTGACAGCCGATCGAAAATTATGGTCTCTATGATTTCAGATATCCGTCTAATTTTTAACCTGTGATCTCTCATTAACAAGTCACGTATTCGTTGATGTAAGTTTTTCGTTGTAGTTTTAATTCTAAGTCGGCCTATGATTATAATTATACCTAAGGTTAAACAATTTTTTACTGTGAGCGAAACAACTGAACCTTATAAAGTTCCATGTTTTCATAGAATGTCAAGTAGGGATACATATCTGAATTCTCTGCTAAATACGAATACGTCTAAAATGAATGCCATTTTGAACAATGATTAGGTAGGTACCATTGAAATAGTGTAAAAGTTATAGATTGCCACAAAATTAAATTATACGTAGGTACGTATATAACACCGCCCTCTATACACTATTCCTGTAACCAGTTCCATTTGAAACTAGCGATAGTTCCTACGAGTAATGCACAACAGCAATCACTTGGTGTGTATGCACGAGGTGCTTATTCATTTGCGAATCGCACTCGGCTCGTTAGCAATTGGACATGGCCGTTGCACGAAATATTTCAGCCATTGAGACGAGCGGTAAATTGCGCTTCACAATGCTACGCGTCTGCGCCGGCGCGCCTCGTACATAACCAACGAGAACCTATTTACAGCAAGAGTTTTATGATTCACTCCTTATCTATTAAATTATAGAACGTATACACCCCGATGTCAGCACGAAAAACTTATGTTAGCAGCAGACGTGGTCGTTTCCTCTCATAAATCGGAATAGGTCCTGGACCGGATTAGAGACTAACAAATAACCTGGTGACAGAACACTATTCAGTATTAACTTACGAAGAGGAAAACGACATCGAGTGATTCTCATGGAGCGGCCGCTCGTATTAATTACAGAGCAGTGCGCTAGCGAGAGTGGAACGCTGTCGGACGGACATCCATCACGCGCGTTAGATACCGCCTTATGAACGATGAACAGATTTGTATTCGTAATTTGTACCACTGTCATCACATTTCAAAGACAAATATAAAGGATTGAGCACCGGAATGACGACTGTCAACCGGCTCATTCAGTTGGTATTTCAAAAGAGCTTTTTATTTAACACGAGCAACAAGAGGTGGATTGATCAAGCGAGACTGGTTTCGAGTGCTACTCGATGGTCAGGTAACGTTGACATGTAGCCCTTTACTGTCTCGGTTCCTTTTCCGAGAAAGATCCTTTTGGTTCCACTCTTCAACTGTAACAATCATACGCAGTCACATCTTAATAAAATAAATTTTTTTTTCTAACATTCGTATAAAGACATGTAGCATGTGCATCATTTTAGACGCTAACTCAGTACCTAAGATGAACCTTCTATTTCATTAAATGCATTGTACATTTTATTTTTAAATCGTCTCTGACAACCTTCGGTATACAATTACGCACTGATGCTATCGGGAGCTCCCGTACCAGTAACGCGGTCGCGCCTGCAGCGCGTGTGCCAAAATTTAATTACCTTCAAATTTCGCCACTTACTCACGCAAGATGTTTCGATAAGATTAATAAGAATGTACATTTTACGATAATTATATATGTTAATGTATCCTTCACAAATGTAAGCTTTATCTCATTTAATATTACTTAGCTGAGTAATGTTTGTGAACTTAGCAAAGCATTGTTCAGCACATCAAAAAATAATGTGAGTTCTATTCGCATGCAGTCGAGTTCTATAGTTCCTGATACTTTTTATAAATAGTTCTGGCTCTATTGGCTTAATTTTTTTTTTTAAATGATGTGCTAACTTCTCGGTATTTTTCAGCACATCACAAAATTATTTGATTTTTATTTGAATAGAGCTTAGTTCTACAGTTCCTGATACTTTTTAGAAATAGTTCTGGGGTTTTTCGTCAAAAAAATCATATATAAAAATTCGACAGTCATTTTGTCCAGCAAATCTGAATAGTCGATAAATACTATTGTCATCGTTCCAAGTGCTGGCAGAGGCTTGAACTCACGCTGTTTTACTAGATTCGGGATATTACTTCGACTTACAAATCGATTCCACTCCAGAACTCACATTTTAACGTCAGCACAGCATACCAAATCATCAAAGTAGACGAAAAAAAAGTTATTCTGCCAAATTCGAGTATTAAAAAATTACCATTGTTTTCGTTCCAAATTTGCAGAGGGGCCAGAACTCATGCGATTTAAGCAGATCTTGGACTTTACTTCGACTTACAAATCGATTCCATTCCGGAACTCACATTTTACTGCCAGCACAGCATACCGAATCATCAAAGTAGACGAAAAAAAAGGGATTCTGCCAAATTCTAGTATTAGAAAAATACCATTGTTTTCGTTCGAAATTTTCAGAGGGGCTAGAACTCATGCGATTTAAGCAGATCTTGGACTTTACTTCGACTTACAAATCGATTCCAGTCCGGAACTCACATTTTACTGCCAGCACAGCATACTAAATCATCAAAGTTGACGAAAAAAAAGGGATTCTGCCAAATTCTAGTATCAAAAAAATACCATTGTTTTCGTTCCAAATTTGCAGAGGGGCTAGAACTCATGCGATTTAATCAGATCTTGGACTTTACTTCGACTTACAAATCGATTCCAGTTCGGAACTCACATTTTACTGCCAGCACAGCATACCAAATCATCAAAGTAGACTTAACTTAACTCATTTATTTAATATCATAGCTTTATTGTTATGACTAAAGTACCATTGGTTAAGGTAAAATCGATGCCAAAGGTATGATAGTGAGCATAATAATATCATTAAACAATTGACCAGAATTAGCTCCAACAAATCAAACAAAGCATAACTTCCTTACTATTTGCCTAGTCACTGAATATTAATTAAGAACAGTGAACACTCCGCATAGATTATCTCGATGGCGCACGCCGTGTCGTTTCGTGTTTATCATATACATTGTTTAGTGTTATGTGAGTTCCACTAGCTCTATGTTCTCTATCAATGTTGATCGTCATGGTTGTTTTGCCAACTTCATGGTGAGATATCAAGATTGGAATCGCCACGAGTGAGTTGTCAAAGGTGTGGCGTGCCAGTGAATCACGGTATATTATAATTTCTAAGAACAACATTACTTTTTTCTCTCTCTTATATATCTTATTCGTTAATAATAGTTTAATTGACATGGTCGGTGATTAATCTTGGGCAATAATGTTCGGGCGCTATGATTTGTTAGTTGTCGATGTTTGAGTTTTTAATTACACGTAACTAAAGATATTTTATTTGTGAGACGGGGTGCGATGTTTAGTCATGGCTATCTCCCAACCGACCTGATGTATTGTTATGCTTTTCGTTTTGACTGTACACATTATTTTTCTTGTTTACGCCACTGAAAGCCTTTAATCTCTGACAATATGTTATTGAATTACATTTTATTGTCAGCATTGAATATTAATTTTCAACGTATCACCGGATTGTGTCCGTGAACAATGAGTGTAAAGAGTAAATATTAAATTAACTGATGTCGAAGCAACATTAGTCTTCGTATGTAGGCACGCTGATATGAAAACATCGAAAACCTACTTCGCGAGGTTCGATAAATTGAAGTGTCATTTTTTGTTGTTGTAAACACTTTTATGCAATCATAAGTTATTATGCCTACTTACTCTTGATAAACAATATCTTATGAACATAAAATTATGTCGAGATGGAAAGTTTTAAAAAGACTAAAAGAAAAGACTTTCAATTTCAGTTTAATACAGGTAAACAATAAAATAAGGCAGTAAGAGCATCAGTACAAACATGCGTGGCGAGTAGGTACCTATAGTATTGATAGGTATGTATGGGTCCGTCGTCGTCGGTGCAGACAGCAAGCACCCTGCTGCGACTCGACATGTCAGCGGCTCCGGCCTGCACTCGACCTAAGACAAAAGACAAATTAATTTTGTACACAAGGCATTTAATTTGAATGTGAATAGCATGAAGTGCGACGAATGGCCGCGGAGAACAATGGCCGGCGCCGACGATCACGCCTTTTTGTTTTACACTCAATGAAAGTAAAAAGTACAAAATCTAAACGTCCATACAATTCCGTATTATGATATGGACACAGTAATGGAGGGTCTGTGGAGCGCTTAATAGCTTATAATATTAAATGTACGTGAAAGACGTGAGCGAAGACGATCGCTCCTCTGACCGTCTCTGTAGGCTCAGCTATAACTGATTATTATATAGAAAATATATAAAATGCCAAATTTTGAATCTGGATTTCATATGTTAACGTATAAAAGTTGAATAAATGTTTTTTAACAATCACTATCAATCACGTCTCTCAAGCGGACTCAACTTCAAGTGTTGTGTAACCTAACTAATAACGGTAATATCGGTAATTACTTGTCGGTTCTACGTATATTCCAATCTACAACAAATCTCACAAGATGGAAATAAGTTCAGCTAGAGGCGACAGACGGTTACACACCTACCGATGCGACTTCATGTTTGCTTTTATATCATTAGTCCATCAATCAAGATCAAATTGTGTTTTGAACGGTAACTGTTAGTTAAATGGTAACAATCGTTCGATCCGTGTCAGGTGGAGAGGCCATCAATCAGAGCGGGTATCGAGTCCATAGTGACCGGTGTCGCTGCGGCGACTGTGCCCGTCCGCTCGCCCCTTGCTGACGGACGGACGGCCGCTCTGCTGACGAACATCACCGCCCTCTAATGACAGCCTTCGCGCCGACCCGACACATCCAATTCACATGTTAAATGGATTTTTCTTTGCGCCTTAAAATTACGAACGTCCGTGTTATTAAAGTGTTTGTTTCTTAGACTTTTTTGTTTAGACATTTTATCCAATTAGGACTACCGTGTCGAAAGGATAATGTTGTGATGAACGTATAAAGCGTTTAGCGTGTTAAAAGCGGAGTCTTGTCGGCGCGGGTGCCTTCTGCCAGATAAGAACATGCCTGCCGATGAGGACTGCTCGCCGATTTTACGGCAATGATGTGCTAATTACGGCAATGATACTGTACGCGTTCGCATCGATTTCATTAACATATAATAAAGATGGTCAATTAGCATAATCTTGTACAGTTTTGATCATAAAAAATTTCACTCGCTACGGGACTCTCCTATCTGAGCGAGAAACGAGTGGTATCTCCGTTATCTCAACAATAATACAAATACAAATTACATGGTCATAAATAACTCACGTATGGGAATATCTGGTGCGAAGCGCTATCATCGATGGTCCGGTTTAATTTAATTGACTGAGGTATTGATGATAAATGCATGGAAGGTTAAGCATAACGCGGGGCTCATGAATAAATCGCCTCGGTGGTGAGCCGAGCTGATTTGCGATAAGCGGGTATTTATGGTACTACTAGTTGCATCATTGACTCAACCACTTTGCCTCACAAAGTATCAAATCATCCATGAAGAAAGATTTGAAGAAAAACTGACTTGTGTTTTTATATGAGAAAGGCTTGCAAAGGATTTGACCTCACCTCACCTGATGGGAAGCGACGATGAGATCGACGATGTATCGTGCTTGCCTAGAAGGAAACTATTTACCAACTACTCTAGACAAGAGTCCAGAGTCTAGAAGAGCCCGCTTCGCACACTCTACAATCCTTCATTACTCTCAGGATGAAATTTGCAGCCCGCGACATTAGGACAGTGCTTTAGTACCTCGCTGCACAAACTACTATTTCAAAGCCATCAAACTTCATGGCGAATAAGGCGATTAAAAATTAAGAACTAAATTGTTTAGGTATTAGAAATAGGGACTTGACAAGGTACAAAACAATACATTTTTATAAAGGTACAAAAGGATCATCAAAATATGTTTGTGAATAAGGGAGTTAGAATGTGCTGATTTATGTGGTCAAGCAGTAGCTCGTAAGAATGTATGCAATGAGTAAGTTGAGTACGCGAGGAGCAGAAAGTATGGCGAGTATCGTGCCACCACAGGAGGCGGTATATTGCCTTTCCGAGCATCCCTTCGAACAAGCCACAACACACACATAAATCACACGATTTCATTGCTTGATGGTTAGATTAACTAAGTATAGTCACTTGCGGCAAAACAAAATAAACTAGGTATCGAATATGCAGAAATGTGAAGGATCTTTTAAACTACCTAACTTGAAAAATAAAACTAGAGAAGGTTATATTTTTTACCGAAAATGCAACTCATAGAGCGTGTACGCACTGTGATTAAACGCCTGCGTTTTTCTGTAGTTCTGAAACCGCAAAAAAATGCAACACTTAGCTTTCTATACAAGCCCACGCGTTAGCGTTTTTTAAATCACTGATTTTGCTTGTAGATACGCGGTTCTGCGTTTTCAGCTATTTGGAAACCGCTCGCAGTGCGTTCTAAGCCATACAGCAGGTTGTACGTACAGTGTTCTTTACCCCTAGGATGAGTTGGTACGTAAATACGTGCACTGTAACTGTGCCTTATGTTATTGTATAATACAGCACTTGTGCATTATAAATTAAAAATATGTCACTCAAATTAGTCTGCAAATTAGAATTGTAACATACCTACCTAGTAGGTGCACAGAATAGGAGCAGCTCTTGACTCGCTGACATTTTGGACTGGCAACCTAATTATACTAAACATTACGTTGCGCAAGAGTGGTCGCGCTATATTTCATGTGTAGGCAGATATATAAAGAATAATTGGACTGCGCAAGATCAGTGAAGATCAATTATATTTATGAGAACAGTAATTAACACAGGTTGTTGATTGTAACGTGATTTATTTATGTATACGCTATATTTTATAGTCGTAATACATTTTCGTCATATTTATTGCTTTAGCATTCTGAAGTAACTAGAACATCTAATATGTAGGTAAGTAAGAAACTAAATGATATCTCTTTGAAGGTATCTCGACATATCGAGTGTCAAGCACGAAACACGTTGCAAACTAAAAATGTTTTTAAATTATTAAGATTAGGTGCAAGAAAAAGAGAAATGTGTTGCATTTAATTTTATTACATACGATAAGTTATAGGCTAGGAACGGCTCTCGTTTGAAAAACACGTTATTGCATAAAGCTATTTAAAGCAATCCAAGATATTTTAATTTAACACTTAAACCTCGAGTGATAAGGTTCATTTTGAGTTTTAGGTTTCATTGTTGTTAATACCTTATTGTTAAAATACTGTGAACAGATCATTTGTGACATTAAAATATCAATTATTTATAGAGCGCGATAAGTATAACGCAGTATTTTATTGCAAAAGTAACATCAATTTAATTGATTTCTTTTGTAAATATTATTTTCTTGTATATTTTTTTATTAATTTTCTACTTCTTTACATTTCTGTTTAATGAATCTTAAATAAACAATATGAAAAGTCCCAGACTCGTAAAAGTGAAAGCCAGTTTTGTGCGTTGGCCAGTGTTTACTACTATCATACTAATTATGATAATCCCGCTTCTACTATGAATTTTAAGTCGTCTGTAGAGAATTTAAATTAAATATTAATTGCCCTGACTGAATTTTTATACCACAATAATTTGACATTTGATCTCATATTACATTTAGACACGATTCGAAATATACGGCATCGTTTCATTAACTGCCTATAAAAAGACTAACAAAATCAAAACATGGAAAATCTATGTTCCTATGAAGGTTCTTCTCTAAAAATACGTTACTATCTGACTGTGTTTTATCTTGATAGCCTTGTTGAACACAAAACGTGATAATAACACTGTGGAAACATAATGTCATGTATATTTATAGGGTGTTTACGTTCAACTTTCTTTAGTGCCGCATTCAATATTATCAATTTTATAACATAAAGATACAGTGTTATCGTTTGAACATAAAATTAGTACAAACTTAGGATATTTCGAATAATCTCGTGACTAGTCCGAAGTCGGAACCACGATGTCACCACAAGGTTTCAATTTCTGCTAATCTTTTATGTCAAATGCATTTTCACGTAGTCTTTAATAATGATAAGTTAAGCGGTCGTTGCACCACCCGATTTGCAGGCTCAACAACACACATTTAAAAAAATTAAAAGAATGAAAAGTAAAAGTAAAAGTAGATTATATTAGGTATATTAAACGAAATAAATGAAAAAAAAAAAAAACAAATAACATAGAAACGTAGAAGTCGTGCGCTGCCCGAATAGGCACAGTCTCATCACGAAAATTTAGAACATAACACCATTTTATTCTGTGGGTGAAATAGGGAATGGAAAAGGATCACCATCCTGACAAATCAGATGATGTAACGACCCTATTAGCCTCCTAAAACAGGAGTGAATGTATAACACTTCTTTTAAACTCACTTCTAATCTACATCAAAACAGAATTCTTCAAATCTATGAAAGTCAGAACCAATGTCATTGATTTGTGCTCTTCTTCAGTTAAACACTTGCGGCTGATGGTATCAGAAATAATTTGTTGCCGACAGACTAATCAAAATATTTGTTTATCTGTTACTTGACTCGATTGCGATGTTTATCGATTCTCGTAATGCCTCGTATAGCGTTCAGAGAGCGTCTTATCTAAGGCTGTGTGGCTACTATCATAACTCCTTACTTTGCTACGTTATTATTTTTAATTACTACAACGTTTCAAGCAATATGTCAACGCAACGAATAGCTGCATGGACGCGATGCAGACCGTAGATAAAACTATGTCACTGCGTACTGATTTAGACGCATGTAACACTTTCTTGTAGCATTAGAACATTCTCACAAGTCCCACAACAAGCATGTGAAAATTGAACAGTCCTATACTTAGTACTTTTCATGATGGGTAAGTGTAAATTGACGACTATTAAGTTGTTATGTTACCCATGACAAAATCGCGTTAAAATCAGAACGAGCGTAAGCTTAAAGATTTAAACATTAAGTAAGTTATTAAGACAGTTATATTCAAAAACATAAAACTTAAAAAATAACTTTTAAGCACGCAGTTAATTCAAAATCACGTAATTTTAAAACTATTGTGAAAAGTAGCGTATAGCGTGAACAATGATTAACTCAAACATGTCAGGGCTAACAGTGATCATGAGAGAACAAAAAACTGTTTACCTATGACGTCTAGTAACGAGCAAGACGTGGCTTTAGACGGAAACTCTTCACACACGCTTGACCCAACAAAGGAATATGTTTGCTTAGAGTCGCTACTAAAATATTGGAACTATGAGTAGAACCGAGTGCTTGCACATCTTCACGACTATGACTACAATTCCACTGGAATATATCTTTAATTTATTGTTCTAACATTTTTGAACTACATGGCCACGATCTTATGACCTTATGACACCGAAAAAAATGTTATTGTCGGTGGATGTCAAAAACCGCAATTTTTTGAAATTGCGTCCAAATAACAATACAATATTTATAGTTAACACCGTTCACACAATATTGACCATACAATAACTGAACTGGTAGAGCAGGACTGGAAATGAAAATAATTTTAAAAATAGTTTTTCCTATTTTTCTCGTCAACAAACGGGAGGTACTCACATAAAATCACTCCTAACATAATAAGAGCAACCAGAGGTTATTGTCAACATTTTGGTGTAGTTTTTGTGTCTACTTACACGTTTAATGAAAATACAAACATTTGAACTGTACAGTGATATGGAAATTATATTTCGTCCGAGGTCTATGCGCTTTAATAGTCTGAATATAAGTACCTACGTGCGACCGTCACACGGTGGGACGTATTTGCTCTAGAGCGGTCGCCGGTCGGTACATGGTTCGCCGCCTGTCCACAAACACAGTAAAGTTCACTGAAGCCCGCGAAACCACGGCTCTAACCAGTTTTTATTTAATTACCATACTGATGACATAACATCGGAAGTGAACCACTTGCTGGGCAAACATCCTAGCGAGTGAGAAACCTCCGTTTTCAACGTTCCTGTTCAAACTCACCAGGGCATCTACTTCTTGGAATAACAACGCTAAAACTTTGGGAGGCGTCATGATGTGACACATCAGTTAATTGAGGTATACGTATTCCTAAAGCCGTAGCTTTTATGTCAATTAACATCAAAGGCACTAAATAAACCGCAAATTAAGAGTATTGCGTGACAAGTGATTTACAGTGAAGGCAAAGTAATTAAACAGTCATCCATCCGAGAGCCAGAGGCAATTTTGTAACAGAAATCGCTCGATTTACGCGCTCGCAACTAGACTGCGTCAATAACTGGCTACCTTGCAATAACATTGTGGATGTTAATATATTACTTGTGATAAGCGTAACGAAGTCATGCACGCTCGTGTTCAATATTGGACGATTTTGTCTCAATAATTCCAACGTAGCAGCGGCGGTGTCACGCGAGCAGTGCGGCGGCGGCGCGGGCGCACCGACTTGGACCAATTAGGAGGCATGGGCGCCTCGGTACCAACTGTGCACCATAAATCAATAATTAAAACGTTCATCTATCGGCAAATGCTGATTTATTCGCGTTCAATGAACACGAATGAAACTTCTTCTCGAACATTTTGTTGTGGGCTTAACAAAGTTACAAAGGCCTCTTATAACTTTTTCAATTTTAATGAAACGAAAAAATGTGGGATAAGTAATTGCAAAGAAATCCTACATCAATATTCCAGAGAGAATTGATGAAAAGGTTAAGTAATTAAAAAAATTAAGTAGGCAGATAATTTGGTTTGTATTTATTTGGAAAATTTTAATGAAAACATTAAAGACCTATCAATTTTCATTTTCTGTTTGAACTTTAAATGTCAAATTCCTTTGAATTTTTGAATGCTCTGAACATTTAATAATTTATTAAAGGTTTTATAAATTGGAATTAACAGAAGAGAATACTCCGATATCAAAGATTTTATCAGTTCTCTTTCCATCTACCTATATAGTAGTTTTCAACACCTTGGTCAAAATAATTCATATCAGGTTGGTCTAACTCGACCCAACGACCGCTACTAAAGTTAGCAGCTTTAGGACTTGTGGTTTGCCTTCCAAAACGTGGATAAATTTGAAAACATATTTTTCCCAGACTATTAATTGTTAGGTCATCGAAGTAATGACTGCAGCAGGCGTTGCTTAACCCGAGCGACACCGTAAAAGACCAGCGAGCTTAGTTAGATTAGATCATGAGCGTTATATCGGTGATATGATAAGTGAAGTGTGAGAAGCTACTGACATTTCGAAACCTATTCATACAATTTAATTCTATGTAAGTGTGTTGGAAGTTTGCCCAACCGCGCATACCACGTCGTCTCCTATCTAACAAAATTAATTCAACGTCGATGAGGCAGGCAATAATCTAGGATACTTAATAGGCTAATGGCACACTTGTTCACTATTTGATTGCTAATTTCAAAATAAACTAATTCCCATGACATACTAACACAATTATGCCACCGACTGGGTATTTACGTAATAGTTGATTTTCCCGCAATATTCAAAGGAAGATGCTAATATGCATTATACCTGGTTGTTAATTTTACTTTAAGCTTTACAAAGTGAAAGATTAACCGGAGTTTACTTTGCTCATTAACGTATGTTTCTGATTTGAACTTGACTGAGTTTCACACACGTAGTTTCTTCTTCAGAAATTATTTACACTTAATATTAGAGAAGGAGCGCAAACGTTCGTCGTGACATTCATTACGTTAATGAACCGTAGCTGAATGGCTAAAGCCAGAACACTTGAAGTACCTATGAGATGATGACCAATTCATTTAGATAGGTACTTCTAAAATTATAAGATTCGAAAACAACTACCTACCTACATTTCTTGTTAGTAACGGCTGGTTGATCCAAAGCTTTCTCGAGAGGTACTTTAGAGAACACGAGTAGACAATTATTAAAAAACCAATGTAAATCAATGGCATCAGAACTATCTTACGCGCAATATTGCAATAAGTGCCACCAAGGCTGACGTCACGACAGGCTGTGACAGCTCTCCGTCACCATGAGGGTTCTCCGCGAGGCCAGTGAGTGTTTTCATACACACAGAACGCGTACGTGTTAATTCGTAGACACTTGGTTTTTTTACCGCATTGACGACTGTGGGAACATTTTTGGGTGCCTTCTTTAGAAGCACCTACTCGGACCTGTAACGAGCAAACAGCCGGAATAACTTCGAATATCGCTCTCGCGTTAAGTGGCCGTGGCTATCCACATGGAATTTATGACACGTTATAGGTAATAGGCGATCGCGATCAGGCTACTGCTGGTCGATTGTTACGACCGAGCGTAGTATCAAGTTATAAAAAATTTGAGCGTTATTGTCTGCGAGACGTGAAAGTTTTCTGTGGCGCCGGCATCAATAAAACGGCCAGCAGCGTGTGCAGTGCACGGGTCGCGGTCGGTGGTGCGAGAGTGCGAGGTGCGACCGGTGATAACTCATACTTCACTCAAACCTGCCGGTTATAGTTTTACCGCTGATACGCTGAGAGGTATACGCAAGAGATGATATCGTACCGCACTGGCCATTAATTTCCCTGACAGAGCAACAATAAGCAGGACGCTCGAATCTGTTGCCGCACTCCGATATAGCACGTCACACACTACAATAAATGGAACTCGGTACGAACCATAACCTTCAAACTATTACGAAGACGGCGTATCGTAAATATTCTTCGATCATAAATCTAAGTATTTACCTATATATAGATACAATGTCAATGACAAGGAAAATGAGAAATGTCTAAAATTTTCCTCATTTTTAGGTTATTTTTAATTCAAAGGGCAATCTGTCTGAAGGTCAGAGGGCGAGGCGATCGATTGTTTGTATTGGTATAATTTGTACCTATTGAAATACCTATTAACAAGAGGAAATGAAAAAGGCTAATTTCTTAAATTATCCTATTATTTAGGTTATTTTTAATTCGAAGGACAAACCTTCCGAAGGTCAGAGGCGGGGCGTCCGATTGTTTGTATTAGGTAATTCATGTTGCAATACCTATTAACAAAGGTGTTACAGATTAGTTAGCTTGTTGACAGGTTGTCGATAGTTGTCTCTACGATAGTAATATCCGTTCGTGAATATTTAACAATAGACAAATTGAATTCTCAACTAGATTAACATAATAGTGTACAATGCAATGGTATTATAATGGTATAATGCGTTGTAAGACAATAGCTAAGGGACCTCCCACCACCCACGTGAGGTCCTAGAAGACCGGGTACGGTCTCAGTATGCTAATCGTTTCTAATCATTCTTCGATCTCGAGCTCATTTCCCTGGGCATGAATCGCCATCCACTATTCTGTTTATTTACCAATCAGTGTAGTTAATACCGGCCGCAACCATAAAAGGCGATATATTTGTCTAGTGTCGCTCTCAATTAGTAAGCGGCAGCGAATCGACGCCATATGTGGTCGCCGTGTTAGCGTCGACTTTAAAAAAATATATTTTGTTAATATGATACACAAATGAAGGTATATCATTGATGTTTATTCCTTCAATTTATTTTAGGTAGATACTTCCTTTGACTTGTTTTTGGTTTTATTTTATGTTTCTTCGATTTATTTCAAACTTAGATTATGCTTATTCATTAGTCCTACACCTATACTTCTTTATTTTGTTAGATTAAGTGGTCATTACTACCTATATGATTAAAATTACATTTATCAAATTTTAGGTTTCTTCCTAACTTCTTCCGCTAAACGTATACTTATTTTGAAAATGTTTATCGTTTAGCTCAATTGACGAATCTAATACAATTGACGATTTATTTTTTTCTTTCTTTTTTTGTGTAGTGATGTGGCTCATCTAGTGTTAGAGTTTTCAGGTTGCCCTATGACCTCTTACTTGACCTAAAGTCTGCAATCAGTGAAAATAAAAATTGACGAGCCTGACCTACAGCGAGGGGTGGCTTATGTTATATAACGTAGGTTAATTTTGACTTTGTTCAATTTGCATGTAGGTATGTATTTAATTCAACAAATATAATTGTACAAAAAATTACCGCTATTCTATTGTGAAGTTGTAATTACGAAACCGATTATTTGAAATCGACGAATAAACAGTTAGGTCTGTTAAGTAAGAGAGTGTGGCGCCATGCGCCAGGCGTCTGTCTTCGCGTCACCGCGCGTCGAATTTCGTGGTTGATTGCGAAAATCTTGCGCAGGTGTTGGGGGCGCGGGGTGAGGCGCGCGGGGGCTAGGAGGCGCCAGCGGCAGGTCCGCCCAACTCTTTGTTTACGTAACGCCCTCACTCATTACGCGGCCTGCAATTACGACACGATTATAACTGCGATTGTTTGATAAAAACTCGTAGCACGCCCTTACCATGTCTTATTGAGCAATGAGGACGTCCACTGCATTAAATTTGAACTGCGTGTTTTTTGAACCACTCGTTAGTTTTTTTTTTTAAGAAATCGCAGTTTTTTGTAATTATTTACTTTTGGGCAACTTAGTGATGCCATCTTATTAGTAAATTAGCAAGCGCGCAGGCTGAGTTATCTACTTTCAACTTATTTTGTGGTATATGTTACAGTCAAAACTCATAACCAGTCAAAACCACTTTTGACTGCAAAAAATAGGCAAAAGTGGTTTTGACCGCTGCCCTTAGTTAAAAACGTTTTTGACTGATTTTCGCAGTCAAAAGTGGTTTTAACTAAGGGCATCGGTCAAAACCACTTTTAACTGCAGAAAAAAGTCAAAAGTGGTTTTACTGATTTAAAATTTAGATTGTCAGTCAAAACTCATAAAAAGTTGAGGTGGCTAGTGAAAATTACAGGAAAATCATCAAAATAGTGTTATGAAACAATTTTAAATTTTAAAGTTTACGTACTTTGAACTTCTATCGGCATTGGAGGCTAAGTGTCATAACTCCAGTGTTCAAGGGCAAAGGATCTGTGCAGGAGTGTGGAAGTTATCATGGTATAAAGGTCAGGTCGAACACCATGAAGCTCTACGAGCGTATAGTTGATTCTCGGATCCGGCAGGAGTGCACTGTCTCGGAGGGCCAGTATGGTTCCGGTCATGGTGCCATAGACCCTGTTTTCGCCCTAAGGATCGTTATGGAGAAATACAGAACGAAGAATACGCCTCTGCATTTTCTGTTCCTGGACTTGCAGAAGGCCTTCGACTGTGTCCCTCGCGTGATGATCTGGTAGGCGCTGCGGTCCAAAGGGGTACCAGAAACTTATATTGAAACCATCAGAGCCATGTACCGAAATTCCGATTCTATGGTGCGAACTGCTGTTGGTGACACTAAATCTTTCTCCATTACGGAGTTGTATAGCGTAATACTGGACGCACTGTCCGTAATCATCCGAAACGCACACGTGCAGCCTCCGTAAATGCTCATGTATGCTGATGATATTGCGCTAGCGGATTCGGATTCTTCCAAGCCGTCCCTTATTCGGATTCTTCCAAGCCGTCCCTTATTCGGATAAGGGACAGCTTGGAAGACGTGTGAATGCGTGGAAAGAGTCGCTTGAGAACGGCGGCGGTTTGCAAGTCAACGTAGCGAAGACCGAATACTTGGCTAGCAATACCACAGATCCCACACCTTTCTGCGTAGACGGTCACATGGTCGAGCGGACAGACCAGTTTAAGTACTTGGGATCTGTGCTTCATTCGTCCGGCGACATCGATTGCGGCGTCAAGGCCCTCATTTCGGCAGCTTGGGCTAAATGACGAGAGGTAACTGGTGTCATCTGTGACCCTAAAATGCCGGTTAAACTGAAGGGGCAGGTCTCTAAAACTATCATTAGACCTGGAATCATGGAATTTCAAACCACGTAAACTTTAAAATTGTTTCATAACACTATTTTGATGACTTTCCTGTAATTTTCACTAGCCACCTCAACTTTTTATGAGTTTTGACTGACAATCTAAATTTTAAATCAGTCAAAACCACTTTTGACTGTTTTTCTGCAGTTAAAAGTGGTTTTGACCGATGCCCTTAGTTAAAACCACTTTTGACTGCGAAAATCAGTCAAAAACGTTTTTAACTAAGGGCATCGGTCAAAACCACTTTTGCCTATTTTTTGCAGTCAACAGTGGTTTTGACTGGTTATGAGTTTTGACTGTAACATATATATGTATGTTTTACATGTAGGTCAGGTATATGTGTGTATGTAAAAAGTAGCCCAGATTCGAAGAAACATAGTGGGAATAAAGTAGTATGAACAAGACTCCACCTGTGTGCAGTTGTCTCTGTGGGCCAATGTTTTGTTTCGTTTTTGTGATACTGAATTGCTTCAAACGAAAATGAATATTGGCTAAGGTTGGCTAAATTTTTGATTTTTTTACTACCAACTTTCGTCAGTAACACTAACCAACTTACGTCAAAAAATTAGTATCTAACCGCCGCACTCAGATATATTTAATGTTACTAAAACTGTCACCATAGAGTAATAGAGATTTCAAAAAGAAAATCTTTACTAGATTTTCTTTTTGAAATCTCTACTAAGTGATAGTTTAATTACCATTAATTGTCTCTGAGTGCGGCGGTAAGTAACATATTTTTAGATCAAAACTTACTTTTAATAAAAGTAGTCGATCCGTTTGAATGGATTTACTAGTTTCTACCGTTTTCCATTTCAATGAAATTGATAATAACCACTTTGCAGCAAAGGTGACCTGTATCCTTAGTCATACCATATACTAGGTTCAACTTCAACGTTACCTGCTTTGTGTTAGATGATACCTACTGTCAAAACGACAGTGTGGGCGCCAGCCATATATCAACGGCTTGCGGTTTGTGGACCGTTTACAACTTCAATTTCAATCAAATTGTAGGCCTTAGATGAGATCATACTCGTATCTAGTAGGTATACTTTTCAATTAGACAAAATTGCTCTAAATATCACATCATGCTCATTTATTTCACTATTTTACAGTTTTAATACAGTTATTTTTCTTAATTAATATAGTGCATGCATTTAACACTTTCTTCCTGAGAAGTTAAGAATATGGATTTTCATTATAAGTTCCTCGGGGACGGACCTGATAAGGGGCTACTTAGCTACTACATATCTAAATGTTATGCGTCCCGGCGTTTGTAGTATAAAGTTGTGGACTTTATAAGTTCTTAATAAACCTTTGATTTAATACTTGACTGCTGCTGACGTTGAAATCGCAAATGGCTGATTTAAAATTGCAAATACCTACAACATGTGTGTTTAGCAATGAAAGGGTTACAATGCTAACTGACGTCTAATTATGATAAGGAACTTTAAAATAGGTTTCGCTGCACGTTTTCAGTTAGTAACCTCATAATTTTGCAATTTAAAATCTCTGGTTTCCTCGCGATGTTTACCTTCACCGTGAGAGCGATGTGATAAGGTATATGGTAGGTACTTGTTTTGTATAAATGAAGTGAGCAACTGAGCCGTGCGCCAGCCAGCATGTTGCAGTCGTCCACCGCGAATTGGTACGAAGTATCAACAAACGAATGGCGCCGAGCATTCCCGTTACCCGCCTACGGGCACGCCGCACGATGAGCGTTGACCAATTTTACTTCCTAGTTTCAATACAAATCATTTGTTTGTTCGGCGTAAATCTTTCAAACGAGTTGTGCAACAGAAGCCACTTTTGGATTGATGTCTCAATGAAAGAAATCGTTTTTGGAGACGATAATAGTAGTGTTAATAATTGTGGGTGTACCCCTTTACCCACACATGTGCAAGACCTCGTTAGATAATTGATGTGACTTTATTTATGTAGCCGAAATAATATTCAACGGTATTATTACTATTTTAATCGAGAAAATTAAACTTTAGTAAATTTATTCGATTAATTTACATCGATCTTTTTATTGGTTGATATTAATGGAATAACCTCCTAATTAGTCCATAAAATGATTAACCAAAATTCGATACAGGTAATTAAATTTGAAATGGAAACATATATGGTCGGGCACACATTACGATAACAAAATCAATTACGATTGGACACTGCGATTAGGTCCAGTTCAGTGGTCGCGTTTAGTTTGCATAAATACATAATAAAAACCGGTCGAAAGTATTTTACGTCGTATACGGCCCGCTAATGATATGGAAACGGAAAAATTGGGATTATAATATCTGTCTCTAGCTTTCGAGTGTGGCGCCGGCGCGAGACGCGACTCGCGACGCCACGACGACGACCCGCGACAGTTCCGTGCTTGTTGCACATGCTATCATATTGATAACTATCACCATTTACGTATGGCCATATTCCATCACTTTTCACCCGCTTGCACATACCCGAGGCAAGTGGGTTTCGGGGGTGGGAACTAAGGGTGGGAACCTTTGGATCAGGGTACCACGGGGTTGGGCTAGCCCGGCAGCCAGAACGGCCACATCTATCGGTGGCTTAGTAAGGAGATGTCGCCCAACTTGGGTTTGGCCTCGCGGGGGTTTGTGGTTTTCAGCCGCAGAGGACGGCACGTTTGTCAACTCTGGTATGCTTGTCACCGGGGGTCGTCCTCATACGCGGCGAGCGCTTTGCACGTCGTTTCGACGAGTGCGCGAGGCTCAGGAGTAGCCTTAGTGGTGCCTCTCGGGGTGCCGCATCTCCGGCTGCGCAGTGCCAGAAAGCGTAGGTCTCTACGCTAGGGAAGACCGGTCCTTACCAGGATTTATAGGCTCTTGGTAGGCATGTGGATTCATGCCGGGAAGTGAGCGTGCCTTTAACAGCTCCGGTACCACACATGGAGATATGGTAGGTGGCCTCTCCACCGGCCCCAGCGAGGTTGTCGTTAGCTCCTCTTCCGAGGAACGAGTGGTGAGCGGCTTCATTGCTCCGGTACCAGTCTGGACAATCTGGTAGTGCCGTTTTGGGTACGGGGTAGCTCTCCCTTAAGAGAACCGAATCTAGCGTTTGGGGACACGATCTGTCTATAACTGATCCCGCACGGCTGCCCTCCGGGGTGGTCGGACGGAACAGCGGACCCATCTCTTTATACCCTTGTTGGTCACAGCTTGGGACGCTATAACATATATGCGTAGGAGTATGGAACGGGTTGCTATTCCATCACTTGGATTTACCAAAATCAACATGTATCAATTGTGTTTTACTATTTTATACGCTTCTGTATGTCCCAAATTTATGTCTTTGGCCGACTCTTTTAATATGACGACGGAAAAAATATGATGTAGGTACCTATCTGTGATAATTGCAATTTTTAAGATAAGTAAGATTGCTACAATCCTATCCTACTCATATTATAAAGCTGAAAGTTTGTGAGTAATGTATGTATGTATGTGTGTTTGTTACTCAATCACGTAAAAACCGCTGAACCGATTATTATAAAACTCGGTACCTACGTAGATAGCTGGAGACCTGGAATAACACATTGGCTACTTTTTATCTCGATATTCCCGCGGGATCGGGACTTACGCGGGTGAAACGTAATGATATCATTATTTATAACTATTAGTTATAAATAATGACATCATTAACATAATTAGTTTTGGATACATTTTGCATTATTCTCGCATCCATATGAGTTAGCTATTATAGTTGACCTACTTGTGACCCCTGGTCGTTTTCTGTCTGCTGCCTTGCACCAATATAACAAGCTTAATTCATTAGTCTATAGGGCTAGATAGTACTATGTGCCGTGTGCACCACCGTAAAAATACCATATAATGGATACCAACGTTGTAACCTTACAAAACCGTTAGGTAACATAACATGTAAACTTGAAATTTCGGATGCGGTTGTTCAAAAGATTTAGCGAATAGACTTGATCGTGACTGCGTTCGCACTTCATAAATGAATTGGTTTAGTGGGCGTCGCCTAATTATCACCAGGGTCTCAAATCGATGATGATTTCGATATTGCACAACAGTGTTGCGTCAATTTACAACTTTACATCCACCAACACGAAGATGCAGCCTTGTTTTGCTTGTGTTAGTTATTCATTCACCATTGAGGAATTAAGCAATATATTGTTTCCGTTTCTGTTGGTACAGGTACAGACAGACAGATTAATCTGGCATTATAGGCAAGATTACCTACAATTACTTTATTGTGATGTCCACCGGAACTCAAAAGACTTAGTCAAAGGCCTCGATATCGATAATCCACTAGTTTTCAATGGGCTTCTTTGGATGCACTTTTTGTAAACTTACAGCAAAGAATAAAAAACTACTTAGCTGTTTAATCTAGACTTAATAGTAGATAAAACAAAACAATACGTCTATTAAAATTAAATAAACAAAACGATTACCAATATAATATTTACTATTTATTTCATTACAATAAACTGGCAATAAACAATAAAAAACTCAATAGTCATAGAACAAAAGCTTCACAATGATACAAGCGTCGTTTATTTATTTATTAGCAACCATTCTTCTTAGTTGCGGTTGCGACATGTCTACACACACACACACACAACTCTAGCGCCGGAAATGACTCCAGTCTATGCTCTTACGCAGCCTTGCATGCTCCCGCGACGATTCTCCTCTCACTTCAATATACCAAGCTATTGTTCGACAACAATTGATTATAGATAGATGTAGAATTGATAGGTACTTATACTAACAGCAAAATTCGCTAAAGATGTAGGAAAGCTATCTTATTGCGATAATAAAATTGACGCAATCAGTGACCGATTGGACAACAACCCACATATAAACAATATCTGATTTCTTAACAATATCTTCTTTGGATTTATAACATTTTCTGTTAAGGAAATTAACACACGTATATTATATTACTTGACGTGAAACAGTTGGCCTTCCAAAAAGCGATTGATGTTACGTATCTGTCTGCATTTATTTGCGTAGCAATGTTTACCCTGATATAAATGTTATTCGATGGAAAATTTTACTGCGATGTTATGTAAGTACGTACCTATGACATGTTTTGCGAAAATTTAAAGCTGTGCATAAAATCTTTTTGTTACCATTATTTCTCTTTCATATATTTTTGTAGATCGAGGCTTCTGGAATTCATGTTACCGCAATATAAGTGATACATAACTTCTGTGGAATTTAAAATTGAAAAGATGTTTTTATTATTAATAAGTTTATTTTTGTTTTTTTTTTATATTATAAATTTTTACATTTTCATTTTAGATTCATAAGTTTTGTAAACCTATTTTTTTTAATAAATGATGGGAAACAGAAAAAAGATGTGTAAATAATGATTTTATTCGATTGTTTATTTGTTTTGTAACCACACAATTATTCTGTTGTCTTTGTAGAATTGTAATCTTTATACCGTTTTCCTTTTAACCTTTCTTATGTAAATAGAGTATGACACTCAGATAAATTTTAAGTGACCATTAAACCTAAGATGGATACTTACGTCTGTCTATTATTTTACTAGGTAATAGGTATGTTTGCATTGTTCGAACATACCTATATACTGTAGATAACGCAAACATAAATGATGGCTTGCGCTGTATTTACTACTTCATGGAAGGCAGACTATTCATAAAACAATTTCTTAACAGAAGCTTCGGAATGTCTATTGCTAGGTCTCAGCCTAGTAACAGTAGCTAGGTTATTATAGGCCTTAAGTGCAATACTTAGTAACACCACTTAATCGTAACTCATTCACCTCACTGACAAACTTACGAACGTAAAAGATCCCATTTCCTGAACTCTACCTTATAAATTATTGACTTTCAAATACGATTTACATTTTAAATTAACATCTCGAATATTGAAGAGTTAACTGTGTTTGAAACGAAGTCAGCACGTGGCTCGCCTAGTCGACTCGCCTAGTCGACTTCGAGTATGCAAATCTTGAAACGTGTGTGAGTAGGTACGTGCATATTACGAGCGCGCTCCACCCACACAGATGCATATTGGCTTCCATTCATAAAAGCAAGGCACTATCTAGCCATGAATTAATCGCAACATTTGAATATGTTTACTCTCACAAAGGAAGCGACCATTCAGTAAAAAACTCGCCCGAAAACAGGTTTGGCACGTGTCAATGAACGACGGGAAGATTTTGAACGCCCGCCATCGAAAACCCAGAGTTGTCCGGCTAGATGATTTAAAACGTTTAATAGGTACTTGTTTTAAGTTTGTTATTCACGTATTAGGTATTAATATAATGTATGGTGAAAACTAACTTTATATTTGTTTATGTAGACACACAGCATACCACACCATAGAGCACTCTTTCATTGGAGTTATTATAACTTAAACTATTAAAATTTAAAACTTATGTTCAACTGTACTTGGCATTTTGGTTTATTAAAATATTTTGTTAATGAAACCGCGCATATTTCCATAAACCATTGCTTTTATATTGAGTATTAACAATCTGCCTTTGCATTGTGTCTGGTGTGGACGCCGAAGTGCTAAAACATCTTAATTTTTTCTATTTAGCACATTCTTTATTTTATGTCTGCCTACTTTCATACTGTGTGGATTTAGAAGTTTTAGGAAATAAGTTGATTAAAAAGGCAAACTACAAAATATTTAGGTAATTTGTTAATCAAACTGATGGATGGGCGTGTGAAAATACTAACTTAAAATTGTTTTTTTAGCATTGTTTCACAAGTAATCTATGTATGTGTTTACATGTTTAGTGGAAAATATTTGACACGTGTATTTCGAAGTTTATTTTTCAGTATTCCGTCACCTATGACTTGTTCGAAAAACCACGTTCTTGTTAGAATAGAACGTTGATATGGGCGAAGATCCTTAGAATGAATGAAAGTTGGTGGCCTTCAGTAGTAGACGTAGGCGATACTGTCGCAACTGCAGATCGCAGCCTGACTGCCTGGCTAGTGGCTGATCGACAGCGCGCCAACTGGGGGATCCATTCACAAACAACACGCGTAGGTGTATGCAATTCACCACTTACAAAATCTACTTTACCAATATTCTAGTAGGTTTTAGACGTGTTTATGAACAGTGTGAAAATTAAATCAATTTTAAAATTTCTAATACTAGTAGATAGCTACTAATATATAGATAGTTTTGTCATAGATATTATATACATAATTAGCTTGTAAGTTGGCACTTTTATCGAAAATATTTACGCAAATTTTCGATAATGAATCGAGTAAAATAAACCATAATAGATGATTTTATACCAGTATTATTTATAGACCAGTAAACGTAATTGCCATAAAATATAGGTACCTACTACAAAATAATATTTTAATTCAAATAAACCTCGCACAAGTTGTAGTTATTTCCACAATTTGCTCATTCACCTCTGTTAGACTCAGGGGCAGTACATACACGCAGCTAAGTAGGTACGCGACAAGCTGCGAACTAGAGACAGCTAGTTAGACGATAACCATCTCTAGCACTGCTACCGACTTCTTTATGGAGCTCGCTAACTTATCCAGATGTACGATATGCTTAAGCCAATTTAACCAAGTAAGTGATTTTAAATAAGCCTCGCATAAGGCGTACTGTAAGGCTCATAAAATGAGGTAAATAATTAACGTTTATTACGTGGACGACCTTCGGTTTGATCGTGACCGAAAACAGATATTAGCTTGGTGGTCGAGGGCCATTTATTGAGGACCACGTCATATTCATAGGTACTCGTAGGTACTACGTTGAAGAGTCAATGGCGCCACTAATCCATTCAAAAGACTTCAACGCGCAACTATGTTTGAGCGTCTGCGTTCGAGAAGCTCGTGTACCATTTTCACTTATACCTTACATCGAAACGTTATTATGAAACAACTGGTCAGCCTCTTGAATATGTAGGACATGTCATCAGACTCTTCGATTTAATGTGAAAGCAGCTCATACGTGTCTTCATTAAAATTTAATTGCTCGAAAACTTTATTCTCTACTTACGTTTCATCGTAATTAAAAGATGGTAAGAGTATGCAATTTACGTTGTATATAATATTATTCACTTTAGTATTTCTCGTTACCGATGCATCCTTCTGCGTTTACGTAGTAAAATTAATATGTTATTGATTGCAACAAAAACAAGTCATATGACCCTTTTTAAGTGCATCGTAGGTAGGACTTCTAAACTACCTATACCTATAATGAAATATGAATATTAGATAGGGTCGAACAGGTGTTAATAAATAAGTCTAGCTAGATTATCCACAGACAGATCTAATCGGATCTTGTTTACATTGCGAAAGATTTCCGAACGGCTTACGGGCGGAGTCGAGTTCCAGATGGTTCTTATCTCATACTGTTAAATTGTAAACATATTGGAACTCCTGTAACACTATTTATTGTTTACTTGTAGCTTATCTAAACCGGCCTTTTATATACGACAGTCCTTGTTAGGCAGATCTCAACTGAATGTTTTCCATTTACGTTGTGATTGTTTTGAATGTAAATGCGATGTAATAAATACATCGGCCCGCATGGCAATACCAATCTGATACGATTCTCATTTAACGCCTTTGTGTAAGAATAGAACAGTTTTACGGTCAAGAGCTGACCTCTTTGCATATTGTTTTGTTGTAGATGCATTTTGAACATATAAAACACGATTACTTCGAAGCTGATGCGAGCCATATTTTAAAAAATATATCAAATAGACGTCGAATATTGTCGGAGCGTCTAGATTTCAAACAATAATAAAACTGAATATCATAATTCACTCAAGCTTTGTGTAAGGTATAAGTATGAGAACCTTCAAAGGCGTCTCATTTGGGCCTCACAAGTCTCAACCATAACTTTCCTTGTGTTACTTAAATGTGGACTCGAAGCCATTATATAAAATTAATAGCCCGTTCTCCAAACAATTACCCGTCCGGATAAATGCTATCAGCGAATCTATGGGTTGAAATCTTGTAACCTTTGCTTTGGAGTCGAACAACTGTACAAGAAAATATAACTTTATAGGTACCTATCAGAAATATTTTTGTAAGCACGAGCACGTTATATTAAGATAAACGAAAAAAAGCAACATTTAATTATTAGGAGATTGTGTGGGTTTTATATTCAGCTGAAATGGAGACGTCTCAATTCAAAGAGTCTATTTAATTAGCAATTTGAATGTGCAATTCGACATTGAATTTATTTCGAAGGCGCAATGCGCACGCGCTGCTTATGAATGGATCTCAGTGAATCACGCGACTCCATTCATGCGCAACGCCTCCGCTCTTGTAATACGGAAAACCAACCTATTATTTGTTAATAAATTATTAAATAATACGTACCTACTCGATGTTTTAAATTTCCTTCTTATTAAGATTTGTAATAATATAAACGCTTTAACAATAATGTTCGATTTATTTATTACTCTTTCATTAACCTGTTTTTCTTTTTTTAATTGATTGTTGGCTTAATATATTGGTATATATTTTTTATTTTTGTTGTGCGCTGCAATGTAGTTAATTACTAGTAAGTTACTAATTTGGGGAAGTATCTAGATATATACCTAACTACAAATACAAGATAGGTACCTACATTTTGTATCTGTATAATTTATTATTATTATTTAATTATAGGTAGGTAGGACCTCTTTTTAACCGACTTCTCGAAACGCGTAGAAGGAGGTTCTTAATTCGTGGCTGTATATAAAAATATTAAATCAAAATAACAATGATGTCATACATAGTTAGTTTATTCCTTGTCAATTAAAATGATTTATGTAGTCTAATATGAAATTAAGTTCCTTCGTAAGCACGTTTTAAGGAAGTAAGGATAAGGTATTAAGGAAAAATAAGCATTATTATAGTATAAAGTATTAAGGGCCCTATTCTGAAAAACTGAAAATCCATGTCGGGCGCATCGAAAATTGTTGATTATTTCATGACGGAATGTCGTAGAACTTTTTTTTGTGTACAGATTGTAGGCGACATTGTTTCCGATATTTTAGTGCAGTTTCCATACAAATATGTCGAAACGTATTGAAGCCTATCGACATTTTAGCCAAATCAGACATTTTTTGTCTAAAATTTGGATAGGCTTTGCACCAATAGGAGGTTCTATCAAATCAAAATCAAAATCAAAGTACGTTTATTCATTCGGATATTAGCAAGATATCTCTTTGACATGTCATTTTTTTTTATTTAATCTACTCTACTATGTCTTAGGATCGCGACCTCCATGACATGAGAAGAAGACACAAGAAACTCATGGGGGTTTTTTTTTGTATATTTTTTTTTTGCAGTAATCATGTGATTTACATTGTCGCATATATAATATTATTGAAGAAAAGTGGAACTGGAGCAATAATCCATACTTACTATAATAATCCTTACTAGCATTACAAGAGCGAAAGTAACTCTGTCTGTCTGTCTATCTGTTCAAATCTGTTCATCTTGTCTTAAAAATACACTAAAATGTAGGAAACAATGTCACCTACAATCTGTGCACAAAAAAAAGTTCTACGACATTCCGTCATGAAATAATCAACAATTTTCGATGAGCCCGACAGGGATTTTCAGTTTCAAGGTCGTTGACGTTGATACTCCTCTTAATATTCCTATACAAATAAATACACTCAACTGTCTTGCTGTAGACGTGCTAAAAATCTTGTACCTAGAGGTAATAAAAGGGAAAACCATCTAAGCAGAGTAGAACGCATTGAAATCTCACGCCTACACTGAAATTAGATATCGTATCTAGTGACTGACTTGTTGTAAATGAACTAGTATTGTTCAGTTCGCACCATCTTCTGCCTCTCACTTCCTGTCTAGATATATCATTAGGAATCGAAACTATACATTATCGTTTAAGTTTACGCAGTTACTTGAATGCTGTCAGAATTCAAATAGAATAGGCACAGTGTATGATGGATGAAAATACGTAGTACCTTCTTAAACAATGACGTAATCGATGAATTACGACCTGGGAAACAGAAGGTAGTTAGCAGATTCGATTCCTGCTTTGTAACAAAATATTTCTATGAACTACCCATTTTATCTATAAATATAAAATTCAAAGTGATCTATATATCAACGCAGAGCCCAAACCGCTGGTCCTAGGATATCAAATTCGGAGAGTGTGTTCTTTGTGGCGTGTAATAATCCACTAAGAAAGGGTCGCGGGATCGGAACTTGCGCGGGTAAAAACCGCAAGACGCAGCTAGTATTTGTATAAGATTCGTATTATATTAGATTTACGTTCTAGCACGTTCTAGGTAGTTTGATATGAACAATAAGTTTGTATTTACCAAAAAAAATGCGTCACTTGTTGTCTAACAAGTTGCTTACTTTGAGGCTAGATAGCAATGTTTGCTATTTGGTATTTATTGGTTAATTATTTACCTCGCTTAATAACTTGGTCAAATCGTGAAATTTTAAATTAGGGCCTAGGTTCGATTAATGATCACCCAAGGATGTAATTTGAGACTCGCCTTGTTTATCTGACCTTGTCAAGTGTAAGCGACAGTCACTTTGTAGCATAATATGAACGAAAATTAAAATCCTTGACCCGTTTATGTTAGTCTACAGATGACTGCGGCAACGTATTTGTGACACTTGACTGCGAAATCGAGTGTTAATAAATCATGCTTTGTACTTGTATTTACTGTATTAAGGCCGAAGTTCATAGCGTAGATATGTTATCTAACTTTTTGGCTAAGAATAGTCACACCTAAGTACCTAATTGTATACTACTGCATGCATCGCTCTAGGTATCTATGGGGAGGTCTATGTCTCTGCAATGATGGTGGCCTTTTGGTGTAGATATTGAGTTGTACTAAGCTGCAGAAGTCATGATGAATTCTGCAGCTTAGTTGGCACCAGACGTATTGGTAAGTGGTGGTCAAATAAGTTGGCGGCTTAGCTGCTGGACAATTAAATGTCCCAAGCTCTATCCACCTTAGCATGGATCTACATTAGACTCATATAAAGGCTATAATTGTTTTCGGGGTCTAGACTAGACAGGTCCACTGTTTATTTTGATTGTAGGTTTAAATTAGATAATTTAAACTATTTCGGTACTGGTTCGAAAATATTATAAGGTACAACAAATCCGTTTGATGTAGGTGACGGGTCAGTGTTAAAATACTCTCCTTCTTCGACACTCTTACCTTCATGCGTAGCGCCCTGCGGATTCACCCGCCTTAGTCCCGTTGCCGTATATAGGATATCGGAATAAAAAGTAGCCTATGTGTTATTTTATGTTTCTAAATGGCAAGTTTTCTCGCAATCGGTTAAGTGGTTTTTGAACAAAGACATAGAAACACTCTCACAAATATTTGCTTTTATAATGTTAGTAGAAAAGGATGTATGAAATCATCGAATAACTGTTGTACGAGGATTTTTTTAGATCTAATCGGTTTTTAAAAATTGAATTTACATTAAAATCTGATATGCGATCTTTTATCTCAGATTGCGTCATGATCAGATTTGGTTCATGGTCCGAATTATAGCTTTGACCATAACTGCAAATATGCAATAACATAAATTGAAGTAAAATTGCTCCATTGCAGTTTTATAGGTAGTGAACCTACTTTAAGAAAGTGAATGTAGGCAGGTAGGTGTAATAAGAATTGCAGTGGAAACTATAAACAACGTACCAGGTAGAATAAAGCTAATTTAAGGCCATCATTATTAATTATTGTCTCAATACCAATAAGGAAAGTACCTAGATAAAGCGCGTCCTCTTGGAGATGTGTCGAAACAAAACACCACACACCACGAGTGCTTTTGCCAGATTGACGAATGCACGAATTGTACCGCGGTGATGGAAATCATAGCTAGGAATAGGATTTTTAGTCAAAATATGGTTCTATATTAAAAAAAAAATGAAAATAGGATGATATACATACCTACATGTTTTGAAATAACTCAGAAATCAGACAGAGTATATTTCGACATTGATGGTCTCATTAAAAAATAATAGAGCTTTGCGGATTTATAATAATCAAAAATATGGTGAAAATGCGGTTTTTAAATGATTTCGTAGAATGGGGTGCCACGCGCAAAGCTGTTTGCAGAGGCGCTGGCATCGGATGATCTTTTTTTTTTTCGATGATGGTCCTCCACCAATTGAAACGCCGAGTTTTTTTTTATTCTTTTGGTCTCAGACCGATATGGTCAATTTGGCGCCGAGAGTTTATTTTTTTATTTATTTCGGTCTGAGACCGATATGGCCAATTTGGAACAGCCAGGGTCAAGTTTTAGAATATTTCAAGTTTCTTCTTATTAAAGTTTTGGCGTCGTACATCTTGTACATCTTGCCAGTATCAAGTATTTTGCATGAAATTAGCCCGATCGGGCCTATAGTTTCAAGTTATGGTAAAGCGGTGGCAACTTTACTATAACCTTCAAGGACCTTCGGCGCGAACGACGGAAAGTCCATGTTTAACACTCAATTTTGTTTTCACTACACTTGTGCACATTCACGGAACTAAATTGAATAAGATTCCACCAAAATTACACAATTTAACCGAGTTTACAACATAGTTTAACGAAAATAACATTGGAGCACGACATGGTGTCTCCGCTTTCCCGCCGAAAGTCCGCCGAGAGTTGTAAAAAGCATCTGACGTTTGACAAACGTTTGACAGTAAAGATCATCCGACTACCGACCTCTGGGACTTTCGGCGGGAAAGCGGAGACGACATGTCGTGCTCCAATTTTATTTTCGTTAAACTATGTTGTAAACTCGGTTAAATTGTGTAATTTTGGTGGAATCTTATTCAATTTAGTTCCGTGAATGTGCACAAGTATAATGAAAACAAAATTGAGTGTTAAACATGAACTTTCCGTCGTTCGCGCCGAAGATCCTTGAAGGTTTTAGTAAAGTTGCCACCGCTTTACCATAGCCCCTGACTTGAAATTAGAGGCCCGATCGGGCTAATTTCATGCAAAATACTTGATACTGGCAAGATGTACAAGATGTACGACGCCAAAACTATTATATAGAAATTGAAAGAATTTCGAAGAAACTTGAAATATTCTAAAACTTGACCCTGGCTATTCCAAATTGGCCATATCGGTCTCAGACCGAAATAAATAATAATAATACCGACCTCTGCTGGGATAAAAAGTTAGTGTTCTTCCTCATTGTCGGTTCCCTCATGATTCATGAATGACTTAGGAAAAGGATTTATTAATATTACCAAAATACCTTATTAGGAATTTTTTCGTTTGTTTGTATTTTTTTTTGTTTTAAATTATGTAATTTGTTATTAACACAATAAATATAAAGAAATAATATTTAAAAAAGAAAATATATTCATATTTAAAAAAATATAAATAAAAGGTACTATGCCCATGTCCCATAATATAACTTTATTAAGACACTGGCTGCTACAAGCGTGTCTTGATTAGAGGAAACATATATGCTTGATCAGTCTTTTGTTGGTTACTTGGATTTTTTATTTACTTTCACTTTTAGTTCGCCCTTCCTTTGAATATAGAGTATACATATACATAGATAAGAATAAATCAAATCAAATTCTTCTCATCTCTCTTAAAAAAAAAATGAAAAAATATTTTTTAGTTAATTAGAATTAACACATAAATAAATATATCTGGCGGCAATATTTTAAAGCTGGATTCTGAACATAATGTAATTAATTATGTTCGGTTAATTATGTCGTCGGTTGTAGAGGTGTACCACTTAGCGTGTCGTCTCATTGAAAGTGTATCAGCGTTGGAGGAAAGTTTAATGCTTTTTAATGAATATAAATGCATTCTTAATTACAAACTGGTTCAGGTGCGTTAACCTGCATTTAGGTAACTCGATTACAGTAAATGAAGACACTTCAATAACTTTATTTGGTTTAGGGCTCCGTGTTTTAATTGCTTGTGGTGAAATAAAAGAGTTAATAGTTCTAGCTAAGTCTCTCAGTTTATTACCTTCTAGTACTAGAAATATGTTAAGCCCCTGTAGTAGGCCAGAACTGATTTATCTCGGACGGTTAAATAAAAAAAAAACGAAACGTCACTAGGTCATGTTATGTTGTGAAAACATGAAATTTTCTCGATAGAATAAAATCACAAACTTTCCTCTTAATTTTACAAATAAAGAGCACTACTCGGTCAATATTTTACCACTTGGTAGATGGATCTTAGTTCAACGCATTTATTGATTGTCTACGTCTATGATTTAAAATTCAAAATTAATGTTTTGGTATCTTGTAATTTAATTACCAATTGTTTGATATTACGCTCTAAATCGAGATCAATAAATAAATAAAAATAAAATAAACTGTGTGAACATCACACGGCGCTATCTAGCTAAGCTAATCACTTAGCTTCTGTTACGATGATTATACTTTGTTTTTTTTTAGTGTGGAATTCGATTTGACACATTCGTTTAAAGAAAAAATGTCAAATACAAGGAGCCAACGTCAGATTATAGTCTAAAATTTAAAAAAAACGTACTATAGACAATGGATAAAAACTTTTACAATATCTTTAATCTCTATCAATATCTTGAAAGTATTTCTAATTTTTACTTAACATTCTTCAATCCGAGAAATTAAATATTAAGGTATGCATAAACTTATTAAGAAAATAAAGTTGTAAAACTTCCAATTATTTTCATTACACCAAATTAAAATATAACTACCAGTTTCATAAGAGGCAATTACTGACGGATAACTTACGACATGCTAGATCAGCTGTAATAAGACGGGATTATTTATTCAAGCTGCCACTAAATCCATATAAATTTAACACCAATTAATATTAGTCTAGAGATAATTCTTTTGGACGTTAATGTGATAGCCAAAGTGACTCCTACTGTCCGGTCATATTACGCACTACTACATTTGTGTATGAGCTAAGTATAATCCCAAGACTCCCTATGACCATTTATGGCGCTCTTTATGTTCGCGATGTGAATGCATCGTTACACGGAACTTATTTTCATTAGATCTGCATTAAATCGTGACAAATCATCAGATTTTGTACGAGATTTGAAAACTAATAAATGTTACATAATAAGCTTATTCCAACGAGATTAGTACCTAGGTATATTATTCGGTAATTAAATATCAGTGAAACTAGTTAGGTACTATTCTATTAATTATTATTTAGGTAATTTTATTTCATAATACTTAAAATAAAAATATAATACCTATAATAAATCTAGTAGGTACCTACATGTAAGATAAATAATTAGCTAACTAATAATTTGTAATGTTAGGTTCCTGAAAATAAATGAATGAATGAATGTCATTTATTTGCTCGAAATATGAATGTCACATAAATTATCATTCCAACATACTTATTTAATAATAATAATAATAAGCCCGCAGGGCACCTTGAGGCGAGGTGTCGGGGAGTAGCGACCCCGCGGCTACCCGAGTGCTCCAGGGGGAAATCACCGTTCCTCACCTCCGGCTTGCCTTAGTTGGCTGGTCGGAGTGAACACTGACGAGGAAGCGGTCCCTCGCCTCTGGCTTGCCTTCACCGGCTGGTCAGAGTGGAGTCGCGAGAGCAGAAATGCTCGGAGGATGGACACCTCACGTCAGTGATGAGTTGGCCCGCTCCACAGGATTACCTAGGATGGTTAAAAAGCCGGTGAGGTTGCTCCATCTTTCAGCCACTCACGCCCCTGTTGCCCCCTGGCTGTAATTTGCTCGGCTTCATTTAGGGTGGCCCAGTTTGTGAGTTGGCGAGTCTCCGCCTGCCATTTTTACGTGTATTTTTTTACATTGTTACGGCAGGCGCCATAGTCCCCATAGTTCCCCCCAGTATCCAATCCACTACCAACCCATTTTCATAGCCCAAATAGTTTTCATCTGTAGTTTACACAATAGTACTATCCAAACCGGGGGTTGTCCTTGGCTGCATTTTATAGTGTATACAGGTATAACCGCCGGTTTGGTGTCCATTTCATACTTTGCGATTAAAATTGTGACTGAAACGGGCCTCTACGTGTTGGCTTCGGTCCCACGCACGCCTTCCAAATGCCCGTGAAACGGAGACGTTACAAACAATAATAATAATAATTTGTTTATTTCCACAAAAATGTACAAATACAATTTTAACATTTACTATCCCTCCACACTAGGCTGAGCCTGTCCTGTAGAGGGAATATCTCAAAATAACAGTAGTACATTGGCACATTATTAAAACATTAAACATAAAGATCAAAGATTAAGTAGTGGTGTGAAACAAGGACATATCGGGAGGTAACTATTGTATAATATACTTATATAGATATACAAAAATAATAATAAAAATAATAAGGGTGGAAAAGAAGGGGTAAGGTGTAGGAATGGAGTAGGGATTAAGGATATGTTAGTTGGTCATTTAGGAGTCGTCATAAGTCTTTCTGAGTCATTATAAGTCAAAGTCATAAGAAATTTGGTCAATAAGGATTTAGCAGAAAACAGGGTGCAGTGCCTGAGATCACATTTATTTAAAAGATTGTTGTATATCTTCGGGAAGATGTGTTTTCCAAAACGACCACCGAAGGCAGTTTGTGTCGGCGGCACCTTCACGAAGAATACTCTTTTATTATATCGTCTCATGCGTCTCTGAGCAGCAGCCTCGGATTTATGAACAAAAAGAGCGACTCTCAGGATGTATTTCACTAGCAATTAACTAACTAACTATGAAATCCATACTAATATTATAAAGCGGAAGAGTTTGTTTGTTTTTTTGTTTGTTTGTTTGAACGCGCTAATCTCAGGAACTACTGGTCCGATTTGAAAAATTATTTCGGTGTTGGATAGTCCATTTATTGAGGATGGCTATAGGCTATATTATATTTTCAAAAAAAATAGGGATCCTTACTAAAAGTTCAATAATGTAACACAAGGTGTGAAAAAAATTACCAAAAAAATCCTTACGCCGCGTGCGCTGCGAAAACTATTGGATATAGAACCAAACTATGTACTACAACTTTGAAGAACATGTAATTGTCTACCAAAAACATCGCGACACCATATGTCTAACTATTGTAGTTATCTCACAATAAGTGTTTTTGTAATTTTTGTAAATAATTAAAATGCCGTCGCTTTAATAACCTTTTATTTTGTACCTTGGTATCCTTATCAAAATAAATTAGTTCATATTCAAGACGAATTCAATGCCTTTCTAGGACCTTTTGAATTATTTAATTCGGACATTTCATTCAAAAGATATCGCGATATTAAAAATGTAAGTATGATGCAACCAAATAAGTATTAAGTATTGCGCGCACATGTATGAGCGCGGTCGGCTCCTTGCAAAGCGGTTGTGCTTAGCGATACTTTTTTAGGGTTCCGTACCCAAAGGGTAAAAACGAAACCCTATTACTGAGACTTCGCTGTTTGTCTGTCTGTCTGTTCCTCTGTCCGTCTGTCCGTCTGTCACCAGGCTGTATCTCATGAACCGTTATAGCTAGACTGTTGACTTTTGCACAGAAGATGTATTTCGGTAGCCGCTACAACAACAAATACTAAAAACAAAACAAAACAAAAACTTTAAGAGAGGCTCCCATACAACAAACGTCTCTTTTAGTTATTGTTGTCAATTTCCGTATCTAATTGGATTTTATATTGTATATTATTTTTGTACAGATGTTATAAGTACAGAATAATAAATAAACAAATCTAGCTGTGTAGCCCCGGCATAGAATAGGGTTACCCCATCTCATCCCGTGGGTGTCGTAAAGGCGACTAAGGGATCTGAGGGAGATTAGCTAACCTTAAGTACTCCCCGCGCGGTGGCGGATAAACTGCTTGATCCCTAAGAGGGTTGGTGTCAGGCAGGCGGCGGGCCGTAAAAACATTGCCAAATCTAATTGCAGCAGGTATGGTCAATGATGACTTACCGACTGCGCCGACCCCAAATTAAAAAAAAACTTTGGGGTTTAGCGGACCCCGGGCTCCCGAGAGGGATGCAACCGGGAACATCGCTCAGATGAGAAGAAATAAAAATGACTAATAACTTAACTGCGCCCCGTGGTTTCACCCGCCTAAGTCCCGATCCCGCAAAAATATCGGTATAAAAATATATAAGCCTATATGTTATTCTAGGTCTCCAGCTATATATATTCCAAGTTTCATCGCAATCGGTTCAGTAGTTTTTGCGTGAAAGAGTAACAAAGTCACGTACAAACAGACATACATACAAACTTTCGCGTTTATCATCATCATCATCATCCGAGCGTTGTTCCCGGTTGCATCTCTCTCGAGAGCCCGGGGTCCGCTTTCCTACTTTTACGTCTCCACTTCGCACGATCTTCGGCATCCCGTGTGGTGAGGCCATTTGCACGCATATCCGATCTTACAACGTTAAGCCAGCACTTCAACAAACTCACTTGCACACATACAAACTTTCGCGTTTATAATATTAAATTAGTAGGATAGGAAGTAGGATAGGATATGATACATGTAGGTACTATCTATAATATTTTACTACAAAAACAAAGCCTCACAAAACTGATACAAAGGAGCCATTCATATTTGCAGCATTATGTGCCTCTCAAAGGGAATGTTTGCACATGGTCATTATAAGTCCAATGGAAAGTGAAAAATCAAGCAAGGTAAGGTAAACTGAAAGTAAGCACTGACACCTACCTAGACCTACCTTGTTATGTAGGTAATTACGCTGTGCAAGCGGAAATGAGTCTTGCTGCATTATAATACGAGAATATAACTCAGATGTTGGCTGAGGACGATTTGCAGTTTTATTGAAATAGATAACTACTGATTTACTGGGCAAGAAGATAATATTATACTTAATTAAAATTTGGTTTAGTAGAACCCGCGTTAGTCCTTTGGAGATATTGTAATAAGCCTTAGCACACCCCAATGCATAAACTTTCATAATAATATAAGTGATATATGTTCATTCATACACCTACTTCTCTGGTAACATAATTGGTAAATAGTAAAATAATTCAAACTTTATATTAGAACAAGATGGGAACCCGAAATCCGTCGGGCTTCGGATAGTACCCCCGAAAACAGTAACAAAATCTCTTTGAATCAATTCCCATAGAAACTTTCATCCCCAATTAAACACTGTTAGGGGTTGAATTTTGGAAAAAAAACTTTTTAGAGATTCACTTACTACCCCATATCAATCTCTATGTCAAATTAAAGATTCTAGGTCAAGCCGTTACGAAGTTACATACAAACTTTTTTCCCATTTTTACCCCCTTAGGGGTGGAATTTCCAAAAATCCGTTCTTAGTGCTCACTTTCAACCCCTAAAGAACCTATGTTCCAAATTTCAAGTCTCTAGGTACCCCTAGCCGTTTAGCCTGTACGTTGTCCATCAGTGAGTTACACTTGCGTTTTATTAAGTATAGCTGTGCCCGCGACTTCGTCAGCGTTTTTCGGACACCTACCCATCAGAATCAGATCAGAAGAAAATCATGGCAGAGTCTGTTTAAGCGTGGATTTTGCACAGCGCAGCGATAGGTAACTTGTTGCATGCTTTTTCGCATTACTTATTATAGTAGCCTTTATCGAAAATGTAAAAAAAATCAAAACCCGACTGTCCGAAAAAATAAAAAACTTAAAACTAAGCTTCCCTACATTCAGTGCAACCGACTTATCTGTTATGTATGCTGAAGTCGGGCAACTATACTACCTACATGCAATCTTTTTTTTATGCGCCTTATGCACCGTCAGGCCACTCTCGTTGGGCTCCCTACCATAGGTATAAACTAAACCCCCATGGTGTCCCTCGCTCCACAACTGTCGAGGCCAGTGGGTATTAATCATGGACTACATCCATCAACCGCGACAACGGCGGCCTTTCCAAGCCTCATCTCTGCCCGAAAAACAATCCCTCTCCGTCCCCCCTCCCTCGGCACTGTCTCGAGGCCCCCAAAGACGGTGATAAAAACCCCTACCTACCCACCGAGTTCCACGTTGCCCCTTTCTTGCGTAAAGGACCCCCGAGACTGCAGACGCGGGATTACGGGTTAAATAAAGCCAGGCAAGCCCGGTTGCCTACCTCGTGCGCCTCTTAGCTTGCAGCTACAGAGCCCCCTCACAACGGCAAGGTGGACGACCATCTGCAGGTTAAAACGTAACGTCGTGTCCGGGACTCGGGACTCGAACGCGCAGCTGTCGAATCGGAAGCCATCACTCGGCTCGGTAGGCCACCGTTCCCTAAAACGGGAATGCGCCGGTCCGTGATTCGAATGCGGAACCCTCGACTCGGAATCCACACTCTACCGCAGCTGCCATCGTGCCTCGTAAACTACATGCAATCTGCATTTACCCAGTAAAACTGCCCGATTACAGCTATATTTTATAATCCTTTTTAGTGCATTTTCGCCTGCCACTAAAATTATCAAAATTGTAACCGTAACTTTAAACATTGAGGAGTTTTCTGATGAGAAGGTGGTTTCAGGTGGTCCATCAATTCGTACCTAGTTCTTTATAAGCCGATTCTATTGATGGAAGTCCAAAAATTAGTAATATAGTGCATTTTGGGATGCTATTCTGCTCATCATTCCAAAGGTTCTCATCAGATCTTCACCAACAATTAAAGAGACCAACTCGGGACTCTCACTTACCGAATTTTTATTTTTATCGAAATCGGACTTCATAACCCGTAATACGGCGTGAACATATCCACATACAAACAATATGCGGGTCTAATTGAGAAGCTCCTCTTTTTTTTAAAGTCGGTTAAAAACAGCCATTATAAAGAATTTCCGTATGTCCGAAGAATCCGGATCCTATGTCCCTCCATATGGAGAGACATTATACGGTATTTTAGGAATTACCGAATATATCCGTTTTTTTTTAATTTTCTACCGGATATCCGGTTAATCATATGTTGATTCCACACAACATATTTCTTCAATTCTACATTCAAACTGATTAAGTAAAAGCAGAAAAAACACTTTATCCGGATAACCGGAATTGATATCCGGATAAAAATTAGCCTAAAGCCTAATCGGGGTCTAAAGCTATCTGCATACCAAATTTGGTTGAAATCGAATCAGCCGTTTCTGAGATTAGCGTAGTTAAAGCCACACACAAACAGACAAACAGATAAACAGACAAACAAAAAAACAGAGAAATGGGTTCTACTGCGTTAATAGGTACCCCTCCCATTTATATTTTTTTTATATCTTCCAAACACAGACACCGCTGAGTTACGATTTTATTATATCTATAAGATATAGATAGAAGATAGATAGATGATGATACCTACCTAGTCAGTTTGACGTATTGTTTTTGACTATGAAAATGCTTTCAGCAAAATGGCTTTATGTTTGGTTTGACTAACGGCCGAATAACAAAAATTAGAGGATTGATCAGCTTCCAAATTCAAAATGTCTGACAACGTGTTTAGTAAATTCTAAAGACGCGTAGAGCAAAACCCAGGAAGAGTTAGAAAACATTTTAAATGCAGAATTAAAAACTTGTTTTATTTTTTGAGTTTTACAGTTTTTCAATATTCAGCCCAACCTAATACCTACCTAGTCAACGGGCGTCAGTTTTAGACGAGTTAGTTGATATGTGTCGTCTGACTAGTTGCTTTACATTTAATTTTAATGTTAACTACTTAAGTAGGTACCTATTTAGACATTCTGAGCATTGATAAAGGATCAAAGAGGGCATCGAGTTTTAGCGCTGTGTTACTGTACCTCTATTACACATGTTCTGGCGAAACCATGACAACCATTGCGGAAGGCAGTTAGCGAGGCGAATAAAGGTCTTCGGGGTTCGAGGCGGGGTGAGGAGTACCGCGTCGCGACGCATGGCAATGGTTTGCGCAATCGACGGCGCCGGTGAATGGAGGCTCCGCAGTGTGGGCGACCGTTTTTATCAATGAACGGCGAATTCGTGGCGTACGCACGCCGCGTGTCATGGCCGAACCCAACAAACCAACCTTGCTAACACGAAATGTCAACACGATACACGGTTGACATACTTGACTAGTAACTGTTCCTCTATGCGATGCAAATCATCGTTTTTTGTTTAGAAGTAGAAATGCACTGCAGTGCACGCTCAACTATCTATCTTCGGGCATGTAATTGCATGCCACTGTCTCATTGTTTACTTAAATTTATACTAGACATTAAATTAGTTAAATCTAAATAAAATTATGCAATTATAATTATTTATTTATTTTGTACCATGTTGTCATGGTAGGCGGAGTGTCATGGGGGGTGTTTGGTTTTATTTTCGTTACGGAATTTCTTGATTCGGCGGCCGCGCTCAAAGCCCGCGATAAAAGCTATGCAATAGCTTAAATAAAAAGTTAAAAGCAAATTAAACACACAGTATTCTCTATTCGAACTTGAATCGTCAACTTTCAAACGTTTTTAAGATTTTATCACAAAAGGTGTACGGCATTAACATTTCTATGAAAAAGCTCTTTATCTTCCACTTTATCAACGTTTGTTATAGGTATCCAAGCAAATTTGAAAGGAAATAATTAATTAATTTAATTGCTTCGGTGCTGTTAACGCCCCCAGTTAGCCTTCGTTCAAATTTAACTATGACGCGATTCGCGTTATCTCGACCATTGAAACACGACTCTGTATTTGGCTATGAATGCAATACACTCTCTTTATGAAGCTTTATCTAACGCACTTTGCCTTATCCACTTAGCAATGAGGCATAAATTGTGAATGAAAAGATTAAGTGAACGATCTTTGCGTAGGCTCAAGTACTAATTTCTATTTAGTATGAGTGAAGCGGTATATACTGTTGATTTTAGTTTCTGACCTATTGAACGTGCTGTATCTGACTTTAGACGTATTATCACTTTCTGAAAATAGATTATTCAGTGGCTATAGTAAGGTAAGGTGAAGATTAGAATATCATGAATAAATAGAGGTGCTTTTAAATATTTACTTTAGCTTCGTATTTATACATAATATGAAGAGGAAAGGATACCTACTCTTTCTGCAAGTTAGAGTAAGACATTAGAGAAATATATTTATGCCTTTAAGGGCCCTATTCTGAAAAACTGAAAATCCATGTCGGGCGCATCGAAAATTGTTGATTATTTCATGACGGAATGTCGTAGAACTTTTTTTTGTGTACAGATTGTAGGCGACATTGTCATATTATTTATTCTGTGACATTGTTTCCGATATTTTAGTGCAGTTTCCATACAAATATGTCGAAACGTATTGAAGCCTATCGACATTTTAGCCAAATCAGACATTTTTTGTCTAAAATTTGGATAGGTTTTGCACCAATAGGAGGTTCTTGTCTTAAAACTACACCAAAATGTAGGAAACAATGTCACCTACAATCTGTGCACAAAAAAAAGTTCTACGACATTCAGTCATGAAATAATCAACTATTTTCGATGAGCCCGACAGGGATTTACAGTTTCAAGGTCGTTGGCGTATATACTCCTCTTAATATGTCTATGCCTCATGTATTTATCCCAATTTATTCCGGTAGAAAACAGTCGGCTACGTTTGTTTGTATGCCGAAACAGTAAGTAATTAATGGAGATAAGTTTTTATTTATAGTTATTTAAGATAATTTATTTACTTATTATTAGGTTAAATGTTTGTAAGAAGTTTCGGCTATACCCTCTAGGCGTAAACCCACGTTTTAATACTAACGTCATGAAGCCTACACTTTCTTTAAAGAGTACTTACCTATCATCGTTTTCTAAAAAAATAAATTATAAAATACACAAACTCCAAGATTGAGTAGCTCTACACTATTATTTTAAAAGGTTTTTTTTTATTAAAAAGAATGATTTTTTTGTATAGCGATAATACAATATCGTCTCTTAAATTGTTCATTAGGTGCGGAACAAATTTCAGTTTGTATCAACTGGATATATTAACGTAGGTGGCTGACATAATTTTCCTATTAACATTTCACACTAATGGAAAATATCACGTGATCTACTGTTTTATTTACCATATTAAGAGGTCGAATTTTATGTAGGAAGGTAGGTACCTACCTACCAATGTTATTGAATTGATTGGCATATGGTTATGTGGGTGATGGTGATATGTAGGCGTTGCGTGGGCGACCGGAAGGAACCCATAACTTTCGTCTTTGACAAACTTGCACCATTTATTCGCCATTAATTTGGTTCACGTGCCGGAATTTCACTACAAGCTGCAATTTAAACGCACCTTGGTACCTCGGCAACAGAAATGAAGAAATAGCCCAGTCTAGAACTCAAGCACGAGCTGTCATAGAAAATTTTCGAAAAAATTTTGTCAATTCGTCTATCATATGGGCCAATATGGCCAATATGGGTTTAGTTCCAAAAACCTAAACGATAAAGAAGTAGCAGATGCTAAAATAAGTACCATAAAACCACTAGATACCTACCTAAGATTTGATTTGATACCTACATCGTACAACATACAAACTGACATCGAGCTATCTATCAGAATTCTTTATTCAAATATGTCGCAAGTTTAGGTGCGCTCGCGCTGCGCTGGCAATGTCGTGGCGCGCAGGCGCGAGCTCGCAAGTATTTCCGCTGGTCATCGGCCGATCGCAGCACACGCCAAACCGGTTCACCAATTTAGAGTTTCTGGAGAACCATCTCGATTAATTTACGATAGACGCATTTCCTGTCAAAAACTTGTGACATTCGAATTCTATAACATATCAACGGTTATCGCTTGTAGAGTATTAATTGAAGTTAGACTTTTAACGGATATGTCAATTTAAAATGTTATTAATCGAGCTGGCATGATGCCGTTATTTATTAGTACTACATATGTATAGTTACCAATCAATCAAATAGAGAATCTACTATGTAATATGTTATTAGATTCTTAAAGCCGTACCTTGGTGGCATGGCAACACGGCTAACAAAAAAAAAGGTTTATAACTTTTTTTTAGTGAGCCCGTTAATTTGTCTCACTGCAGGGCAAAGGACTCTTCTTATAGGGGTTAGACATTAAGACGCCACGGGAGCCTACTCCCGATTGGCGTATGTCCCATGCCTTCGGACTGTAGTGAGTCCTAGGATATATTACGTCGGTTTCCCCACTATTTCATTCACCGTAAGAGCGATGTTATTAGTGCACATAACTATCATCGACAAAAGACATAGGTGTGCACCTCGACAGGGTTTCGAACCCACGAACATCGGAATGAAAGTCGAGGTATCTACCACTAGACCAACACCGCTCCTAACCTAACCTAACTGCTAACCTAACCTAACCCTTTCCTTGTTCTAATAACGTTTAGATAAATTCTTTAGGTAATGAACTAACGACTGATGATGAGTTAATGACTATTTAATTGTACATCCGTCAACTCTTACCCAATGACGAATTAATATATTACCTAATAAATCTGGTACCTAGTGTTCTTAATTAGGAATGGCTAAGACTGGCGTATTGATTTGTTATTGTTATTTCGACATTCGGTGTTTTTTTTCTTCAAACCTCAGTCTGCGGTTTACGAATAAATGATAGGTATTAATCAGTTTAGTATTTACAATAGCAGGATGATGATTGCTATTCTAAGAACTTTAGTAATTCACGGTTTTAGTAATATTGAATTTGCTTTGTATGTATGGTTTTGTTTAGTCGGATCTTATTTTTGTCACAACTAAAATAGACATAAATTTAAAAAAAAAGTAAAGATAATGAGCGTAGATAGGTAATCTGGATATTCAAAAGCAAAAAAATATTCATTTATGCAATTCTACATAATACCACAGAATAGGTACATAGGTAATAGTTGACAAACCATCAATTCAAATGTATCATGGAGAGTGAGGACAGTTATTTAAAAAAGGGAAATTATAGTCTAGCCACAAAATTATTTATTGGACACGTGATTAAACTTCTAATTTTATAACTAAGCAACGGGAAAATGACATAGCCTCTAATAAACTTATTCGTATTTTTTACAACGCCCACTAAATATTCTATAGAAAGCGTCAAGTAAAGATCATCAATTGTAGTGAGTGTCCTTCTTATTTATGCATTGCCACCTAATTTACTAACTCGGCCACGGATTTTACATCTCGTCACCATTGTACGTTTTACAGCTTCAACGCAATGTCCTCAAAAAAATATAATTCAAGCTTCTACAGAAAGCATCATTTATTATAACTTAGCATTTAAAATAATACATCATATTCTTTTATCGTGAAAATAACCACTGCATGATTTGGCGCGAGTATGCGAGACGACAGCGACCGGCCATTTGCACCAATCAGAGAGCGCCATTCGACTTATGTGACGACGAGTTGAGTTGTTCACGTGTAAAATATACGGAGCACACCGACTCGGATAGGTTAGGTTAATGTAAGAACATGATTACGCGCAGCGCTTTGGCGAGCGAGCGTAGCGAGCGTGCCGCGGCAGCGGTCGCCAAAGCGCCTAATTACTATAAATAAAAAAAACCTGATATATCTTAATCATAAGTGTTTTTATTACAACATTATTAACTAAAGAGTAATTTCTAAGAAGAAATATAATAATAGAATAGAAAATATAATTTTAAAAATAAAAATAAAAAAATTTATGTGAGCCAATATGGACCCTCAATAAACAAATTGATTTTACAAAAATAAAGTCCTTTTTTTTTTGTCTCTCCTCAATAGCTTCTGATAATATTAGTGGCCAATAAACCGACTATTTGATTACATTTTTAGCAAAATTTTGACGATCAATTAATATGGGATGAGTTAAATTTTAAACGTACTAAGTTAAAAAGTTAGAAGCTAAATAATTTTTTTTTTTGATGTCATTTAATAGTATTTTAGAAGTTTACTGTTAGAATGCATGCTACAAATTTAGATGCTAAAAAATAATCATTATGCTGATTTGTATTTAGAGTGGTTTACATAGAAGATAACTAGTGGCTAAGATAGTATTATTTAGATGCTCGTTAATTGTGGCTGACTTAGTAATTTAGAAGGCAACATACATTTTTGGGGGCGAAATATGATATTAAAAAGAAGCCTGTTTAATTAGCACCCTTTAAAAAACACACGCCAAAACAAAACACAATGATAAAGAAGTTAGAATGAAAATAGGTTGAATGGTAAATTATTATTAAACTTAATTTATTAATAATATTGTTACATCTACTCATTCTGCCTAGGACTAGGTCGATTGATTCTGTTGGTAAAAATGCCAACTTACCTACTTAGTTTATGTTTGCTTTTAATTTCGATTACTTTGTTATAATTATAACATTCAGACGAGGGCAATTTGACAGGCAACTCGATGTCGGAGAAAATGTGACTCTCGTTTTGGAGGCCAAGATACACTTTATGTCTTTATGTCAACAGTTTCCTTCTCTGTTTTCTGTTGGTATAGTATAAACAAAGCAGAATTTTTTTAATGCTCGAGTTGAAAATATACTCAATAGATTAGGAGGGGGGAGTTCGTTATCTTACCTCATTAGTATCAAGTGGAGACTTATATGGTGGAAAGAGTAGTAAAAGTTATGCCTAAAAAACTCGGTCAGCCGCGATTCAGCCTGGGCCCGTCTGAGCTCAGCCCGTTTTTAGGGGAGCAATCGGGCCTGGGAACTTACCTCATCGAGTACCAAGTTGGGACTAATATGGTGCAAAGAGTAGTTAAAGTTATGCTAAAAAAAAGTCGGTCAGCCTCGAGTCAGCCTGGGCCCGTCTGAACTCAGCCCGTTTTTAGGGGATCAATCGGGGTAGAGACGGGCCCAGGCTGACTGGAGGCTGACCGAGTTTTTTAGGCTTAACTTTTATTCTACTTTCTACCATATTAGTCCCAACTTGGTACTCGATGAGGTAAGTTCCCAGGCCCGATTGATCCCCTAAAAACGGGCTGACTTCAGACGGGCCCAGGCTGACTCGAGGCTGACCGATTTTTTTTAGCATAACTTTTACTACTCTTTCCACCATATAAGTCTCCACTTGGTACTAATGAGGTAAGCTGACCAACTTCCCCCTCCTAGTCTACAAGTAGGTACCATCAATTTGAGCTTGTTGGATAATATGGTTTTTTAGCATGACTTTTGTTGGCGACTGTAGGTGTATGAAATAAATTAAAAATTCGGGTAGGTACTTTGTAAATGTCGAAAACAAGAGGTGTTATAACACTTTGACATAAAGTACCAATAAAACATCAAGGACCACCCGTATCACAATACTTTCTGAGAAATGTGACATGTCTTTCATTTTATTTTATTTTCACAAAATTTTAGTATCGAACTGAAATAAAATAAAAGTAGGTACCTAACTTACTCGGACTTTATCAATCTTATTCTGATTATTTTATAAAGGGCTCGGGGCTCAATAATCTATTTGTTTTTGAGTGTTTGCATTTCACAGAATAAGAAAGATAAATAATTTATGATGATCCTTTTCTTGAGAATAGAGATATCTACCCACAAATAATCCAATATAACTGAATTAAGTAGTTAGATTAAGATTTTCTGCCGGCGCAATATTTTGAGAAAACAATAATCCTACTTCAAAACCCTATCTAATATCATTTCTCTTGAAAATGTTGTAATCGGCTGTTCTTCATATACTCGTACCAACACTTGAGTTTGTTTGTTCTACGGTACAAATTAAATATCAATTGAATATTTGTATTGCCAAATATTTTCATCCCTATACCCGCCAATATGTATTATTATTTATTAGGTAGGTACATACAATACTTACTTCCAGTCTAAAGTGCAAATGAGCGATTTCAATAAAATGTACATACTTTTGTCAAAATTTTCTTTTGTTCCGCAAGCACTTCTGATATACCTACTGATAGATTTCGCTTTTCTTTGTCTACCAGTAGGTATCTAATAGCCTTAATAATAAACGTGGAATAAGGTTGGAGTAGTAAGAACATGATTTGTCTTTTTTGTGACAAGAACTTTCAAAGTTGACAGACAGAAACAAAAAGTGGTAAAATAACTCCGACCTTACTACACGTTTATTAATAAGGCTATCAATGTTTAACTGATATCATTTAACAAACTGTAATTATTTCAGTATCAGACCCCTTTATTGTACCAGAAATGACTTTCTTTATTTTACTTTTGACAAGTTCCGCCGCGCCGTGACAAACTCAAAGTCAAATTGGGGCTTAGCATCACCTAAATATGAGAAGACTTTGTGAATTTTATCGCGGTATCAAGTCAGTACGAAATTTTACTAGATATAGGTAGCACCAAATTATTAAAATTTCAACCGTAACTTTAACCATTGACAAGGATTTTTTAATACAAACTTCACAGTAAAATCAATAAACCAGCAGAATTCTTGAAAAGGATGGGACATCAGAAATTAATTTACCACATCAATATATCACAATTCACTTAAAAACCGGTAGTGGGAGATGGGAATATAATTTGTTTATATAAATTAGGCTCGGTGGTATCGCTGTAACCGCGTGGGTGCCCAGGTGAGAGGGAACTCTGCCCACGCGTGGCTCGTGCCGTCAGCGGATAAACACTCGTTAAAAAACAAAAGAAATGCGACTGCGTATGCTGTTTTGACTGGGTAATTAGGTTTTACTGAAATTATGGCAATAATTTTAACTGTTTCCGCATTGTGTTAGCATTATCCTTGTTTTGGAACATTGCATGCAAGGTTGGTTTTTTGAAAAGCTTTTTAAAAATTTGCACCTGATAGGACTTGAACCTGCAACCTTTACATTCCGTGTACTGCGCCAACCAATTGCGCCAGAGGTGCCTGTTCTGTCGTGATGAAATTTTGGACTTCATCTCTTTGCGCTTGCGACTGAGGCACGCGAGGTTGTGGTTGATAATCAAGTTGGAAGTTAGGTCTTCCAGTCAGCAAGTTGCGAGTTCATAAGTAAGTAGGTAGGTAGGTGCTACATTGATTTCTAAGCTTATTTTTACTTATATCTTACTGCTATACCTACGTCTGACCGGGGCACGTGTTTTACAACTAAATCGTCTCAAGATTTCCTCAGCTTTGGTAGATTTTATTCGAAATCGGTTTAACAATTTTTGGAAATTTTGTGGTTTCGCCAAAGTTTTCTAAGAGTTAGTAATTTCTTGTAAAATTATCAACAAAATTGGTGAACTATTTCAAGCGCTGAAGCGATGTTGAGACGATTTAGTTATATGTGTGTGTGTGTGTTTTTTGTTCCTCCACTCAAAAACTACTGAGCCGATTGCAATATAACGTGAAATAGAGATAGCTAAAGACCAGGAATAACACATTGGTTAAATTATCCTGTATTCGAGCGACATCAAGACTGACGCGGATCAAACCGAGGAGCACTAGCAGATAGGTATAATAACTTAAACACCTATTCTAATCAATGGTTTTGATATGCGGATTTTCTTATCATGTTATGGTAAATAAAGACAAAAATGGTTTTATTTTGAAGATCAGTCATTCGTTATTTACTATTTACAGGTAAAAGCTTAAAGATTATCTAAGTAAGTATTAGTAATATTATGTAAGGTAAGTAAATAAATACTTCTTATTATAATTCTCAAAGGGAAAACTGCAGCGTACTCGATACTTTACACAAAAATCTAGTGACAAAAATTAAAAGGGAAGGTGCCCTTAGGCATCTTTCCTAAATGTATGTGTGTGTGTGTGTCTTGCCTTAGCCAGACGAGCGTAAATTTTGAGTTATGAGTCGCCAAATTCAGAAAATAAACTTAAAATAGAAAATAAATAACTCATTTTGCGAAGCCGCGCGCCGCCCGCCCCGTTGTGGCAAAACACGGTTTTTGTATGGAAACTAAATGTAGCACAATTAATACGACCGAAAAAACGCGACTCACAACTCAGTCCTACCCTTAAATAAAACATTACATTTAGATTATAATCCGGCTCGAAGGACCATAAAGTGTTCCTCATAGCACTAATTCTCTGAATCCATACGGAACTTGCACCTGAGTCCCAAGTCGGCTCTCACAATTATTACATACCTAATGTAAACCCGTGTCTGGCGTGTATTTGACACTTATTAGTAAACAAAGGTCAAATGTCAATAATTATTGAATTTTATTTAATCGTATGACGTAGGCGAATTAAATAAAAAATAATTAATTACAAATGTCATTATCAGAATTATAGAAATGTCAAGTGATACAAAATACATAAATACAATTAGAAAATTAGAATTATAGGTCAATGTCCAGATCCGAGAGCCAAGTAACTGCATGGGGGGGGAGGTCCATTAGGTCACTCTGAGGACCGTGGTATCCATGTATAGGGCAGCGCTCTATTCTAATTATTGAATGACAAATATGGCAATTCAATTACTATTGTGTGTATTTACACTCTATTGAGACACGATACAATCGTGTCAACAAGAGTAGACTTGGGACCCTGCATTATATATATTATTATAAGTGGGTAGTTAGTTGAAAACTCAGTTTGATACGCTTTTTGCAGAACATTGCTGAAGTAACGTGGTAATCATTAGCTAGGTAGGGATGATTTGATTAGTGATTAGTGTAATTTGATTACCCAATAATACCTACCTACTAGGTCTCTTGTAAATTCACGTTCAAGAGCGGAGCGCGCTTTGCTCTTATTTTAGACCCTATAGCGCCATCTAGTATTCCGTCCGGAACTGTATCCCCGCAACAGGTCCGCAGAGGTTCTTGCCGGAGAGCCATCTAGCGAGGTTGAACCGGAACCGCGAGCCCGGCAGTGAAGGCATGAAATTGTTGCCGTCATTCTGCTCGTAAAGCATCACTAGATAGCGGTGCACGCCTGACCCGCGAGGTGGCACTGGCGGTTTGTAACCTTAAAAAAACAGATTGTCACCTTAAAAAACAGTAGCCTAAAAACAGTTATGGCCCATATACACGGTGGCTGTTTCCCAAGCAAATAAGTCAGAACACGTAGGTACCTACTTATTCTTTAACTAACTTCTCTAAGTATCGTTAGATTTTTGAGAAGCAAACGATATACCTACATAACTTAGTCATCTGCTAAATAGCGTTTATGGTAATTAGCAAGCAGCCATTAGTAGATGACTAAGGTGGACAAATGACTAAGCGTTACTGTTCACGGCAGCGCAGCGTAGCGTCATGGAGCTGCAAAATAAGCCGATACGCCTGTGCAGCCCGGCGTACTAAACCCCATCAACGAGGCGTATCGCGTGCGTCCGCGTACGATTTTGTGACGCCCGTGCAGCCCGGGCGTACTAAAACAGTACGCCCGCGCCGGGCTGCAAATGACGAATACGCTACGCTGCTGTGGACGGACGCGCGGACGGTGTCGCTAAGACTTAACGTAAGCGATCAAGAGCATAACTTACCACGAAAGTCAATACCATTCGTCTTAGTGCCTTCTTTTGATCTAACTGCTAAACCCTAAAACATACGCAAAAAATTAGTTTAAATTTGTTAATTAACCGGCAGAATTCATAAACTGAGACTCTGTGGCGCGTCGGGCAAAGGGCCGAGTGCTATGCAGTAGGTTGCGGGTGCGATTCCAGCCGGGTGCAGGTTTATAAATCACTTAGTTAAAAATATTTGTTTGTGGTCTGGGTGTTTTCTATACGTATCGTATGTTACTATGAAGGTATGTATTTATAAAAAAAGGTATAAATAATGTAGTAAGTTTATCCGTTGTCTAGTACCTATAGTACAAGCCTAGCGCTTAGTTCGCGGCTAGATTTCGCTGTGTGTAACGTCGTGCAATATATTTATTTATTTCCAAGTTAAGTAGGCATATTATATTTACTATTTTACTTACAGGAATATTAGATTTCACCATGTGAATATAAAATTCTCCGTCACGTTGAGGCGGTGCGTCTGGGTCGAGCATGATTATCGTGTAGAAAGATTTCTTAAATTAGAATATAACAAAAATACTTGAAAAACTAAAAACCGGCCAAGTACGAGTCGGACTCACGCACGAAGGGTTCCGTTCCGTATCATTATAAAAAAAAAATTGTAAGGGAGCCCCACTCAAATGTTTATTTTTATTCTGTTTTCAGTATTTGTTGTTATGGCGTCATCAGAAATACATCATCTGTGAAAATTTCTACTGTCTACTACCCTGAAATCGGCGGTCTTACAATTCAAATACAGATGAAAGAAAAAACAATCAAAGAAACGCATCTAGGTGGGTAGGTAGGTACTCATTGAAATAGGACTTACCGGATTTGCCTCTACATATGAAAACGCAGGTTCCTCTATAAATACTTGCTTCGGTAGAAGAACGTCACAGTTGTGATCATTGACTATGGTGCCTCCGATACAGGTCATATTCAGTCTCGAAAGGCGATCGCATCCTTCTAAAAGAACCTTCACTTCAGTCGTAGTACAATGTGTAGCCACTCCCAATACAGAGCGGGTCCATAGTCCAGTTAAAAAAAACAAGCCCAGCATAATTCTCAATTGACTCTTTGGTAAATGGACTCAAATTTACTCAAATACCCGTTGTATAAACGTTGTATTTGAAACAGTTATTGTTAATTTGGTAACACAAAGCGATTCGATAACATTGTGTGCCATTAATTACCTACACAAAAAGTATGTAGGTACCTATATAGGTACATCATGGTTACTTCTATGACCATTAACACCAAGAATTCACTTCAAGTACCTACAATAAAAGGAATTAGGTTCTTAGATTCTTCTTTTGTTTTTGCGATGTTGTATTGAAATTAAAGACATTTTTCAAAAAAAAAAAGTGTTAACAGACAGACAGACAGCGAAGTCTCAGTAATAGGGTCCCGTTTTTACCTTTAGGTACGGAACCCTAAAAACGACGCGATTCAAACCGAAAAATGTCTTTAATTTCAATTAGGTTCTTTTTTACAATGAGGATTTAGGGATTAGGATGAGGAATAGGTACGTTTCAATTTTTATTTCGACTTGTTAATCAACGCATCGCCTGTACTGTACCTACCTACTGCTTGATTTAAAAATCTATTACATTGTAGGTAGGTACTATTTAAAATAATTAATTATCCCGCTCCCGTGGGTATATCGGGATCAAAAGTAGCCTGTGTTACTCAGGGTGAATGTAGCTTCATAATGGTGAAAGTAATGTTGAAAATTGAAAAAAAATTAACTTGATTTCGATCCAGTAGTTTTTAAGTTTATTTTTTGCAAACATACAGAGACACAAACACACAAAAATACAAATCTTTCCTATTTATAATATTAATGTAGATGTAGAAGTCTAGATGTACTTAGATATAATTTTTATTATTATGTCTATACATAATAATAAAATTATATCTACATCTACACAAGTACCTATGTACACAAACCCGTGCGAAGTTGCGAACTGAGACGTAGCAATATTTTGTTTTTGAGTTTTGGCGGGAACGTGGAGACAGCATGTCGCGCTCCAATTTTGTTTACGTGAAACTATGTTGTAAACCGGGTTAACCGTTAAATTGTGTAATTTTGGGTGGGATCTTATTCAATTTAGTTCCGTGAATGTGCACAAGTGTAGTGAAAACAAAATTGAGTGTTAAACATGGACTTTCTTCGTCTCTCCTGTCAAAGCTCCGTGAAGGTTATGGTAAAGTTGCCACCGCTTTGCCATAGCTCCTTGATGACTTGAAACGTTGAGGCCGATCGGGCCAATACTTGATAATGGCAAGATGTACGACGCCAAAGCATAAAGGATACGATAATAAACTCGACGCTGGCAGATGTGCGAAGTTACAACACTTCGTGGATCGACGCCATTATGAAGAAAAAAAAAAATTTTGTTTTGTACTAACTTGACATTGGTAATACAGCTAATGGTGCTAAAAGTCCATGAGAAAAAAAAAAGAATATATGTCATTTCGAATTTGACATTGACATGTATTTAGTTCACAAAAAAAAAATCGAGTAGAAAACAAACAATCTTGTGAAATTATTAAAATTTTGCTTAATTATACGGTAATATTACACTACCATTACTACGAAATCATGGAATCACATCCACTGAATTTGGTAAGTACAGCATGATTAGTTTCATAACTGCAATACTTAGAAAATAAGTATTTTCGTATTGGAACAATGCCCCAATCTCTTATTTTAAGGCTCACCAACAACATCGTCGAGCAGAAGCTTTGCTTGTCAGCAACAAATACGATGAAGCGATACAATGCCACCTCAATGCTGCCGAATTACTTCTCGACGCAATGAAATCGACTACATCTTCCGTAGCCCTGGAGTCCATCACTTTACAACACAGCTACCATTTAAAACAAAAGGACCTTATAAAAAACAAAAAGGAACAATATGCTCGAGTAAAGAAAGCTATGGAGCACATAAAGAACTTAGGACGGGATCCAGGAATAAATATTCAAGGTAATGACTATTCTAAACTACAAGTTGCTATATACCGAGCTATAAATGAGACAGACTCATTGTTACACACTTTACTTGAAAATAAAGATTCATCTGGGAACTTTCAGCAAGCACCATCATTAGTTGGAATTACTAAAGATGTTGTTGATGGCAAAAGAACAGAGAAAACAAAGGAAACTGTGGTAGAAGAGCTACAAATACTGAGCCAAAACTTACACTCATTAGTTGAGCAGCTGGTCATGCAAGTTGAAGTGTTAAAAGATGAAAATTTAACTCTCAAGGAAAGAGTCAACTTCTTGGAGATAGAGAGATTGAAGTATTTGAATTTATCTGCTTCTCAGAGTAATATGTTGCACAGGAACTTTGAAGATTCATCTAGTTTTGACACAGAACCAACAGTATTACAAAATAAGCCTACAATTGAGAGAACATCCCAACCACATTTTGACTTAAGTGCGCTGAAAGATAATTAATTTAATTTTTTAGTAATTTGTTATATTTTTTTTCTATTTATTACCTCTTGTGAATATGACAGATAGATATATTCTCTCTTATTTTTTTGTTATTGCTTATTTATTATTAGTATTAGTATAATACTTGTTTTGTTGTAATACTTTTTAATTCTTTGTAGTTTCTACTTAACATTTTGCTCTTTACAGAACACACATTCTGGGAACTGCGAGCATTTTGGGGATGGGACTTTTTGTAATTATTGAGTTTCTATACACCATGTCGCGCATAAGCTGACTGCAGTAACCTTGACTGCTTCCTGGTATGTGTGTTCCTCACTTCAAAGTGTAAATACTGTGGATAAATGAGGAAAATAGAAAACCATAATTATTTAAGTAGATATGTATTACATATTGGTCTTACACAAAAATAAATTTACTCTGGTTTTAATTGTAAAAATAACTTCCCAGCTAGACACCAGGAATAACTATTCTTATATCTAGAAGAAAATCTATACATTAACAATTTTAAACTAATAACATTTTTGGTAACGGATTTAACATACAGGACATCTACATGAGATAGTTTATGTTATGTTTTGCTACAGAAATAGTTATGCTCAATGTATTACATCAGTTAATTGCTAAAAGCTCATAGACCTTTTTTAGTATTTTAACACATTTACACAATACAATATTTTAAATTTAATTAAATAAAAAAGCAACTTAATTAGGCTTAACACTAAATGAAACATGTATGTTAAAAATTATAATGTAGAATTTAACTGATTTATGAATTGTGAATTTTTCTGTAATACCTTTATGGTAATCAGTTAATACAAAAAATAATACCATTCAAAGTTACACAATCAATCAATTAAAAGAAGTAATGCCTAATTTAAATAATAATTTAGAACATTATAAAGATAATAAAAAACATTCTAGACAAATTTAACTTATGAAAGTAAATCTTTTCATGGTTTAGAATAGATAACTGAAACAATTTGAATAATAATAATTGTAAAAGCAAATGCCGGAGAGCACTATTAATAAGATAATCTAAGCTTAGTTTAGCTAAGGTCTGCCTAAGCAGTATTTATGACAGTTGAATAGATTCTTTGATTTCTGATTTAACAATTTTCTTTTATTTTTCAACCTTCATTGATATTTATTAAGTTAATTTATTAAACTTATGTTCGAGAAACAATTTCAGGGAAAAACGATATTGAACACAACATTCTAGTATGTTAAAGCATTACGTTAGTAAAATACGACACAAATAGGCACTAAAATGGCAAAATCACATTATTAAAGTGAATAAGGACCATTGATTGACTCACAACCGCAATATATACATACAAAGAACAATTATATTCGATTTTAGGCGTTAGTTAGAGTAATATCTAATCGTTTTGGCTAAAACATTTGAAACAACCTAAGACTTTTAAATTATAAGACACATTTTAGGATACAGATAGATTTAACAATATAATCTAGAGATTTCTACTCTTTCTCCTAATTTGCAGCCTTACCATCTACAAGATCATCTTGAGTTACATAATCATTGTTAAAAATATTTGATACTTAGATAATTATGGGGGACTAATATCAATGTAAATATCAGTTGATTGAATATTTTAATGTTCCCTTACACATCATCATATGCATCAGCAGTAATCCGCAAATATGTCTGCTGGACCCTCAGAACATAGAATAGAATGAGAAGTGTCATTTGAACTAAAGTTCATCGGTTTTGATGTCGCCAAGCCCCACTTATTTATTATTTTAACATTGCGCGCTAAACACAATTGAGTTGTAGATTATTCCATATTGAAAATTGCAATGGTTTTGCAAATAAAAAATCAACGCTTTGAGAGCAAATATGTATCAATACATCTATTCAGGTGACCACAACCACTTGGGATGTTGTTTGTTTAGTCTGTGCCTACGACAATCCATTGGTTTTAGCGAGAACGTAGGGCGCTTCAATCTAGGGGTAACAGAGGCATAATGGTAACTTAAGATAAATCTAGTATATGGTAAGGCCTATGCTATTCAAATACAGCCTCACAAGCCTTGAACTTGAAACCAAATAACAGGTACTGAGAAAATCAAGTAACAGGGATATTATGGTGTGTACGGTGGTGGGGGCGGAAGAACCGATAAGTCGTCAAATGGGAAATATTGTTGTGAACCGAGAGCGGGAGGAGCATATGAGGGAATGGTTGGGACATAGTCGGCACTTGGCGTGTAAGGCGGGAGAGTAGGTACCGCGGGCGTGGGACCGACGCTGTGGGCTTCATAGCCGTCCCAGTCCTCCATCAGGTTCCTTCTTTGTATATCTTCGTCACTGGATAGGGGAGCTCCCCATAGATTAGCAGCAGATGCTAATAAGGCCAGTGCACCTGGAAGTAAAACATGTAAACTTTGTTATCTAACTCAAATTGGTATACAGAGATATGGCTAAATTCGTTTATTATTCGGCGCTTTTGGCAAATTAAAGTTATTTGGGTAAATTCGGTTTTGACATAGAATTTATTCAGTTGGTTAATTTGTAATTCAATAAACCTGTCCAGTTTAACTATGTTGCTATACTATTGCTAAATCAGTCATGAAAGTTGTTTCCTAGGTAGGTATATAAATTATATAATTAATTAAATAATTACATTATTTACTATACCCTATTTCATAATCTAGGATCAAAAATGTAAAAAAAATACATTTATTTGAATGTGACACCTTTTATTTACTTTTCTTTTAAAATTGGCAGTTTTTTGTTTACATTTTTGATCTACGTTTCTGAAATAGGGTATAAGAATATTATTTACAATGCAAAATATCAAAGAAAGCAAAGAAACAAAGCCTTTTCTTTCAATAACTAGTCATCATTTTTGTTTTAAATTGAAAAGTAAAATTAAAGCTCATAGATAAGATATAGAGTAAAAGTCTAGCTAGACACTGGATAAGATAAAAGTTTTAGCAGTAATCCTTAGGGGGGGGTGGGGGGGGGGGGGGTTGGGCAGAATTCCTCAGGGGATGGGCAGAATTCCTTAGGGGGAGGGCAGAATTCCTTAGGGGGAGGGCAGAATTCCTTAGGGGAAGGACAGAATTACTGCTTAAACTTTTATCACACACTGTTACACTGTACACTGTTAGCAGTGTACTAAGAGTAATATAATCTATACATATAATAAAATCGTAACTTAGCGGTGTCTGTTTTTGGAAGATATAAAAAAAAGATAAATTGTAGGGGTATCTATTAACGCAGTAGAACCTATTTTTCTATTTTTCTGGTTGTCTGTTTGTCTGTTTGTCTGTTTATCTGTTTGTCTGTTTGTGTGTGCCTTTGTGCCCGCTAATCTCAGAAACGGCTTATCCGATTTTAACCAAATTTGGTATGCAGATAGCTTTAGACCCCGATTAACATATAGGCTAATTTTTGTCCGGATATTTTGTCCGGTTATCCGGATAAAGTGATTTTTCTGCTTTTACTTAGTTAGTTTGAATGTTGTATTGAAGAAGTGTGTTGTGTGGAATCAATACATGACTAACCGGATATCCGGTCGAAAATTAAAAAATAAATAAATAAATTCTGTGAACAACACACAGCGCCATCTAGCCCCGTGGTAAGCTACTAAGCTTGTGTTACGGTGACTAGACAACGGATATAATACTTATATTTATTTTTCTTTTGTAAATACATACATATTATACATAGAGGGACACCCAGACCAGACACAAATATTTATTTTATAAGCATAAATACTTGCACCCGGCGGGATAAAAAAAACCGGATATCCAGTTTTTTTTCAGGAAATTCCTAAAATACCGTATACCTTTGTCTCTCCATATATCCGGATCCTTCGGACATACGGAAATTCTTTATAATGGTTGTTTTTAACCGACTTTAAAAAAAAGAGGATCTGCTCAATTCTACCCGCATATTGTTTGAATGTGAATATGTTCAAACCGTACTCGGAAATCGGCATATAAAGTCCGATTTCGATCATTCTTTTTTTATTTGGAAAGTAAGTGTCCCGAATTGGTTCCATAAATTGTTGGTAAAGATCTGATGAGAACCTTTGGAATGATGAGCAGAATAGCATCCCGCAATGCTGTAAATTACTAATTTTTGGACTTCCATCAATAGAATCGGCTTATTAAGAACAAGGTACAAATTGATGGACCACCTGAAACCACCTTCTCAAAAATTCTTCAGTGATTAAAGTTACGGTTACAATTTTGATAATTTTTAGTGGCAGTCGAAATTTAAATAAAAAGGATTAAAAAAATATAGCTGTAATGAGGCAGTTTCACTGAGTAGATGCTGATTGCATGTAGTTTACGTGGCACGATGGCAGCTGTGGATTCCGATTCGAGGGTTCCGCGTTCGAATCACAGACCGGCGCATTCCCTTTTTAAGGAACGGTGGCCTACCGAGCCGAGTGATGGCTTCCGATTCGACGGCTGCGCGTTCGAGTCACGAGTCCCGGACACGACGTTACGTTTTACCCTCCAGATGGTCGTCCACCTTGCCGTTGTGAGGGGACTCAGTAGCTGAAAGCTAAGAGGCGCACAAGGTGGGAAACCGGGCTTGCCAGGCTTCTAATCCGTAATCCCGCGTCAGCGGGCTCGGGGGTCCTTTCCGCAAGAAAGGGGCCGCATGGAAGATAACCACTATAAAAAATCACCTCAGCCTCTGGTGGTGAACTCGGTGAGGGAGGGGGGGCTTTATCACCGGCTTTGGGGACCTCGAGACGGTGGCGTGACCGTGCCGAGGGAGGGGAAACGGAGAGGGATTGTCTATCGGGCAGAGGCAGAGATGAGGCTTGGAAAGGCCGCCGTTGTCGGGTAAACCTATGGTAGACCCAACGAGAGTGGCCTGACAGTGCATAATGTGCAGTACCCACGTAAAAAAAAAGATATCATTTAGTTAAGCTACCCAACTTCAGCTTACATAACAGAAAGTCAGTTGCACTGTATGTTGGAGAGCTTATTTTTATTGTTTTGTCCTTAATTCGAAGTCGGGTTTTGATTTTTTTTAATTTTCGATAAAGGCTACTTCTTATTATATATAAGTAATGCGTATAAGCATGCAACACGTTACCTACCGCTGCGCTGTGCAAAATCTACACTTAAATAGACTCTGCTATGATTCTCTTCTGTTCAGCAACAGACTTCCCTGGTCGTCCGTTCAAGTGTAGACTTTTGCTCAGCGACGGGTAGGTAGTCCGAAAAACGCTGACGAAGTCGCGGGCACAGCTAGTTCGAAAATATAATTCGAAAAGACGTCACAGTGTAGTGTTGCAAAATCAATGTTTTTGCATTAATTTCTACCATGTTAAATGATTAGTAACTCTTAATACTTCCTAATTAACCCTAATTATCACAATGATAAGCATTGCAAGAGCAAATAAAAATGTGACATCACTGTTTCAACAAGTGGATTTACAAATAACGAAACTATAATTTAAGTGACAACCAGAATAGGACTATTCAGAATAGCTGCCTGCATAAATCTAGGATTAAGATGGGGTAATTATAAGACTATATTTATGTACCTATCTTCATAATATCATAGACTAGCTGCGCGCCGCGGTTTCACCCGCGTAAGTCCCGATCCCGTGGGAATATCGGGATTAAAAATAGCCTATGTTACTCAGGGTGAATTTGTTACCAATTTGGATGTACGCAATGTACAAAGGAGACTGTCAGTCTAACTCCAGTATAATTCATCTACAAATATGAAGTATCATTGCAAATCACGTCAATCCTTTTTGTGTCTGGAGGAGTTACTCAGAAAGCCTCTATTTTTTGTAGAAGTATGATAAGTAGAGATAAAAAACTTACCAGCTCCTGTAATAGTATAGAAGCCATATTCATAATCCACTTGTATCGTATTTGGGTCGCTATTATTTGCATTTCCTAATACAACTGTGGTATAATAGCATACTCCGACAATAGCGATGACCCAAAAGACACACATTATACTGGGGACTGCATTTCTTCTCAGTATTTTGATCGCTCTACTGTTAAGGCTCGTCAGATTGATGAGTGTGCCGATACAGGAACAGAGGAGTACCATGAAGCAGAGTAGAATAAGGACTCGCAGTAATGTTATTGTTTCCATAGTAGTACACGGGGGAAGTCCTAGAATGTTTTAAGGAAAAATAATTAAGAACTACCACACCTAATAATAATTGTTTGAATAATTATTTATTGTAAATTGTTACTATTAATTTCTAGTTCTACTGCTTATCTTTAATGACCTACACTTATTAGGATTCCGAACCACAAAAGGTAAAACAAGAAAGCCTTAAAAGATCATGCGCTTGTTCATCTGTCCGTCAGTTATTTGCGGCTGCCAACTCAGCTCCGCATCCTTGATAACACCAAGATTTTTGACAGTTTTAGAGAAAGGGATGAGGTTTCTGTCGAATGAAATGGAGTCCACTTCCCCCCAGTTCACCTTCCCCAACAGCCTAGAGCTACCCATAATACCCCTACAATAACCTGCGTCTTGGGTAGATTTATTGCAAAGCCAAATTAATTACTCCAGTTCAATATTTTGATACATTTGATTTCGCAGATTATGTATTATGTATTGCAGTATGATTTTACTAACAGATCTGTATGATTTTTTACTTAAAAGATAGAACATAACTCACCATTAAAATCAGATCTATTAATTGGATCATAGTCTTGATGGATATTATCATCATCATCATCATCGTCAAAAGAGAAGAACTGTGCTAATGAAAGGCTCTGTGTGCAGTGTAGCCCCTTGATTCTGAACCAACTCGGTTGAACGAGAGCTGCACAAGTCAACAGAAATGTCGACAGATTGAAGAATGCAGCTATTTTATTCAATTCCTTATCTTTGAAAGGAAACGGCATCTTCAACCCTGAAAAATACATAGATGAAAAAGTAGGTATTACTAACTGTTATTTCATTTTTCAATTCATGTAGAGTGTAGTACAAGTTATGTGAGTGTACCTTGGTGACAAGTTTGTACTATTATATCTGTGTGGGAATTGCATGAATTCCAAAATAACTCCTATTTTGTTTGATTAGAATGCTTCACTGGAAGTCGACCTATGTTTGTTGGATGTCTGTTCAGTTATTTAGTCAGTCAGTAAGATATTTCAAAAGGTATTCAATTTGTTTAAGTGTAAAGTAACTGTGTAACTCTGTGCTTCTAAGTATCCATTGCTATAATTAGAAAAAATGTCTCATACAGTGAGTGCTGCAGGGGAGGTTTTCCTTATTTTAAAATTGTAACTAAGCAATATAAAAAAAAAATGCAACTACATGGCCATAATTTTTACAGAATAATCACTTTATTTACCTATTTGTTAGCGAAAACTCAAGGAAAACGGAATGAGCAGTACGCTAATGAGATGGACAGAAGGTAATATTTTATCCTCGAGGACTATCCAAGTGCCAAAGAAATTATTATGCCATTAATAATAATTAAATGTTGATTGTAAGTAGAATTGGAAAATAAAAATAGGGAAAATAAGCAAGACAAATTAACAAAAAACATGATGTACGTCATACCTCGAATCCAAGCTAAGCAACCCATTTTCGTGGACAAAACATTTATAATGGTGTATTCTATAAAGTCACGGGTGTGGCGCGTATAAATTGATTATGTTAGAGAATAAATCTGCAACAATATCACCAAATAAACCTTACAATTTTATTTCGACAGAAGAAACAAGCAATCACAAAATGATATTTTTGATCTGACAGCAAATGCCAAAAACAATTACTGTCATATGTCAATGAGTGACGTCATTAAACTTTTTTTTTCCTTCGAGTAGGGTAATGGTTTCAAACGACGAGTATTTATTCATTCAGATATTCTATTCTAGTGTTTTCCAACCTCATTGGGATATTCACAGAACACTTTGAAATTAGTGTCTTCAAGACGCGACCTCCAATGAGAAGAAGACACAAGAAACTTATGGGTTTTTTTTGCAGTGATCATGTGATTCACACAAATGGCCTCACCACACGGGATGCCGAAGATCGTGCGAAGTGGAGACGTAAAAGTAGGAAAGCGGACCCCGGGCTCTAGAGAGGGATGCAACCGGGAACAACGCTCGGATGATGATGATGTGATTCACATTGTTGCATATTTAGTATTGAACATTGGTGGTTGCTCCAGTTCCACCAAGAATTTTTATTCACACTATAAAAATTCTTATTAACATTAAAAGCTCGAAAGTAACTATCTGTCTGGGACCTCTGCTGCGGTGCTATCTTTATATTTCCTTCCTAAGTACAGTCACAGAGTATACAAATAGTACACAGTTTTGAATTTTATTAGAGAATTCGTAGGTAGAACTAGAACAATCTATTTACTTCTTGGAGAAGGATTATAGGATAGGTACTTTTGAATTACGTATAGATAACTTTATAGGATGCTATTGGTTCACTGAGTAAACAGAGTATAATGTTTAAACTAGGAGTGAAAAGTTTATGTGACAGAGTGTACCTACCTATGTTATTTGCTCGTTAAATAGTAGGTAGGTACCTACTGAACCAATCGGTTTTAAACTTGGAATTTAAATATCTAGATGTTTGAAGACGAATTATACATAATACCTAGACGATACTCTATACATATCCAATTTTAATCCTGACACTCCCGCGGGATAGATCGCCCATAAGTCTATGGGCGATCTATACCATTAGGCCGCCCATTGTGCCACTTTAGTTTTAAGTTTTTCTTTGTTCAAGTAAACTGAATTTGTGTTTTTGGTACAATAAGCTTTAATCTGTCTATCTATCAACACTTGCCCACTTTTAGCGGCACAGCACAGATCACATATTAAATTACTAAGTACCTACCTACCTACCTACCTTTTTTTTTTTTTTTTTTTTTTTTTTTTTTTTTTTTTTTTTTTTTTAATATTATTTCTTCACGGTGACATTGACAGCCAACTAGTCATGTAGCGTATGGCATGGTGATGCAAATTCATTGTGCCAGTTCTGTTTTTATTGTTTTTTATTATTATTTATTTTTCTGTTACTACTGGCTTTGTTGGAGTTTACCTACCCTATTGTGAATGCTTATAATTATTGTTTTTTTGCTACCTCGAGTTTGCTTGTGTTTCATATTTTTTTATTGTAATCTCTACACTACTGGTGGTTTATAGCTGAGCATTATATTGGTATTGGAATAATAATATTATTATTAACTTTTATATTTTATCCATATTTATTTGTGTATTATTTATTGTAATAGGTATATTTATTATAAGAATTATATATTTTATTTTTATTTACATTTATTATTTAAGTACTATTTTTTTATTAACTCTTCAGTGCTAATGTCGGAGCAGAGTGATGATGAATTTGTTGCACCTTTTTTGTCTTGCTCATCTGGCACTGGTGCTGATAGTGATGGTGATGACAGTTACCGTAGCTTTCCTTCCTTATCTGAGAACATTGAGGACATACTTGGTGATGTTCCCAAGAATTTCAATGTTGTACATATTAATGCCCAGAGCATTCCTAAGCATTATCAAGAGATGTTGGCATCCTTTACCGAAAAGAACCTCCACGCAATTGTGGTCTCCGAGACCTGGTTTAGGCCCTATTTTTCATCAAATTCTTACTCTCTTCCGGGTTTTAATCTCATCCGCAACGACCGTGTCGAGGCTGGTGGTGGGGGTATTGCGATATACCTACGTTCTCATATCCCATATAAAATCATCAGCATGTCCTCACAACCTTGCCCTACAAACGTCGGCCAGCACTTGTTTCTGGAAGTGCTTATGAACAAAAGCAAAGTCTTGTTGGGTGCCTTCTATAGCCACAATTGCCACGTCAATTATTTTGCTTCTTTTGAGGGCTTGCTGGAGGATATCATACCGCAATACAACCACACCATTATTATGGGCGACTTCAACACTTGTCTCCAAAAACAAGACCTTCAATACCTAAGTAGAGCACGTAAACTCAGGGCTGTAACGGCAGCCCATAACCTCACCATACTTCCACTTAATGCCACCCATCATTTCCCAAATTGCACACCGTCTCTTATAGACCTTATTCTTGTGTCTTCTCCTTCTCACTCTGCTAAGCATGGCCAGCTTTCGGCGGACTGCTTCTCTTACCATGACCTTATTTACCTATCATATAAGGTTCGTCCGCCGAAGGTTAAACCTAAACATATTTTTCAGCGCAACTTTAGTGGTATGAATGTAGAAGAACTCCGAAAAGATGCACAAGATGTAGACTGGGAGGGCATATTTAGTTGCAACTCCATTGATGAAAAAGTTACTCAGTTTAACTCAATGATTACCAAACTCTTCGATAAACATGCTCCTCTTAAGGCCGTTAAGCTAAAATATCATCCTGCTCCTTGGCTAAATGACGAGATTAAATTGCTGATCCATAAAAAAACCGTTGCAAAAACTAAACTTCGCATTAGCGCAACCGATTCAAATAGGGATAAATTCATTGAACGTCGAAATCGCTGCAATAGGATGTGTAGGGATGCACAACGCCGTCATATACATAGTTCTGTCAGTGATGGTGAACCAGCCAAGGTTTGGAAATTTCTGAAGTCATTAGGAGTTGGCAAACAAACTCAACATTCCACTCCCGCAGATTTAAACCTGGATTTGTTAAATCAACACTTTTCCTCTTCTTCATGCCTTGACAGTTCGGTGAAGGCTCAAACTTTGCTGCGTCTCTCTCCCGTTCCAACTCCTGACTCATCATATTTCACTTTTGAACAATTTACCGGTTGTGGTGTGAAGCAGAGCATGACACATATAACCTCCAAGGCGGTCGGAAGTGACAATATTAGCCGCAGCATGCTTATGCCCATCATTGACGAAATCCTTCCTATAATTCTACACCTTTTCAATTTCTCCATTTCTCACAGAGTAGTTCCTACCCTATGGAAAGAGGCACAGATTATCCCTCTTCCTAAAAAATCAAACCCTAAAACTTTCTCAGATTACCGACCGATTTCCATCCTGTCATTCCTGTCCAAAGTCCTTGAGCGCCTCGTACATCAGCAAATTTCCAAATTCCTCAATAGTCATATGTTATACAATTCCTTCCAATCGGGATTTCGTCCGGGGCATAGCACAACTACTGCTCTTGTTAAAATCACTGATGATATCCGCAAAGGCATGGATAATCGTAAGTTGACGGTATTAGCATTGCTAGATTTTAGTAATGCTTTTAATAATGTTGACTACGATATTCTATTTGGTATTTTGGGCTCTCTTCACATATCTCCAACGGCGATTGAATGGTTTCGTAGTTACCTGTGTGGTCGCCGGCAACGTATACGTGTTGAGGATGTGTATTCATCTTGGTGAGATGTATCTGCTGGTGTACCCCAGGGCGGCGTGCTTTCTCCTCTTCTGTTTTCAGTATTCATAAATTCCATAACTTCTAATCTTTCCTCTTCTTACCATCTATATGCAGACGATCTTCAAATCTACTCGCAAACTGAGTGGCATAATCTGAACGAAGGAATTGCTGCTATAAATCGTGACTTATTAAACATATCAGACTAGAGTAAATCCTTTGGCATTGCAGTTAATCCTTCCAAATCTCAGGTCATTGTTATTGGTAGCTCTAGACTTTTAGTTAAAATTTGTTGGGATGAGGTGGACCCGGTGATGTTTGACGGGAACCAAATTCCTTTTTCCAAAACTGTCAAAAATCTTGGTGTGATCATGGATGCAGAGCTGAGATGGCAGCCGCAAATAACTGAAACCAGTCGGAGGATATTTGCTGCTGCGGGCTCACTCCGTAGACTGCGGAACTTTCTGCCGACTACCACTAAAGTTAGCCTCGCTCAATATCTCATGCTCCCCATCCTCGACTATGCCGACATCTGCTACCTCGATTTGACTGAAGAGCAACTCTATAAACTTGAGCGACTCCAAAATGTTTGTATACGGTTCGTTTTCGGTTTGCGCAAGTATGACCATGTTTCTGATTTTCGCCATAAGCTCAAGTGGTTGCCAATCCGCCTTCGCCGGAATGCTCATATTCTATGCTTTCTTTACAAAATCCTGTTTGCTCCCTTCTCTCCTCACTACTTGAGAGAATGTTTCAAGTTTCTTAGCGATTCTCATGAAAGAAAACTTCGCTCTACTGAATCCCTACTTCTTCAAGTCCCTGTTACAAATTCCACCTTATACAGTAAATCGTTTGCTGTTCAGTCTGTAATCCTCTGGAATTCTCTCCCACAACTTATCCGATCTGCTAAGTCCTTGCCCATTTTCAAGGCTATGGTGACAAATCACTATCTCAGTACTCTCTGATATTTATGTGTTATTGTATATTTTATTATGCTTATGTTGTATAATGTATGAATAGTTTGCGTTTATTCAATGTTTATGTAAGTATGTATAATGTATTATTTAGTAATATATGTACTGTTTGGTTATGTATTTATATAAATAGTCTATTTATGTTTGTATTAATGTTTATACTTGAATTATATTATGTATAAGTATGTATATGTATATGTATTATTTGTGATATTTTTACCACTTATCTTAAAACTAAGATATGAGGTAATCTCTAGGTGCACTGCCTACCACTCAAGCTGTTACAGTTCTACTCCATCCAAAGGTTGCCTGGAAGAAATCGCTTTCAGCGATAAGGCCGCCCATTTGTGCAACTTATTTTTAAGCTTGTTTACTTTTGTATATGTGTTTTTTTCTCTATTTATGTTGTGCAAATAAAGATTTCTATCTATCTATCTATCTACCTAGTCGTAATTACTTCATAACAGAACAGATAGGTACAGATACAATAAAAAAACACATAGGTAATAGTCCTTCACTCCAACTTCGTAGTAGGTAGGTACTTAGCTTAGGTATGTAGTAGTAATTAATAAAATTATCAGCTTATCATACCCCGGTACAATACAAAACACGTAGGTTACAGCATGTAATAGGTATTTAGTAGTTCTAAACTTACACGGACTCTAAACTTAGATGCAAGCAACTTCAGGCAAGTTCCAATTAGGTAAGGTAATTCAACATGTTTGCCAACAGAAGACTCCAACTGTGTCAAACCTGCAGGCCTCTAAACCAGGGGTTCCCTAACTTATTTGAGTCGCGCCCCCTTTCGACCATAAAAAAAAAACCACGCCCCCCCGTCCTCCAGTCCAGATTATCAGGTCAGGATAAAAAAGTGTTCAAAATAAGTATTTTTACTGCTCATTAATTTTGTTTTCAGTCATACAAAAGGTATTTGGTACAACTTACCAAATACCTTTGATAGCGCCCGTGAGGTGACCGCGGGGCCAGTCTAGAGGCTGATATTGACCGACTGAGAAAAAAATATTGTTCTTCACAGGCGTCAATTTCAAATCATTTCATTGGTCGAATGGAATGCATTCTCTCAGCGATCGCAGGTATTAACTGCACAGGTGCCCCGCGCCCCCCTTGAAATACCGCTGCGCCCCCCCTGGGGGGCGCGCCCCCCAGTTAGGGAATCCCTGCTCTAAACCTATACATATAGGGTTGCCAGGCCCAAAATTCAAAAAGCCGGATACAGATATGAATCTAAATATGAATTTAGCCGGACATTTTGCCCCTGACACATTGGTTTTTCATCTGTCTGTGGCAAATAGGCCGCACACAATGCATGCCACGACGCGGCCTATTTGCTAAAAAAAGGTACTTTTATGAATTACAAAGTGTAGGTACCTTTTTAACCTTAACCTTTAATGCGTAATGAAATGAATCAAAAAATAAAGCTTTCAAAAAATCATGTATTAATTATGATTTTTTTGAAAACGCGTGTGAATTTGCCTCAGTTTGTACGGATTGCGTTGTCCGCGTGATTCTGACGGGGTTGACCAAAAGCCTAACAAAAGCCGGACAGGCCGGACTTGTATATATTTGGCCGGACACGACTGTAAAAAGCCGGACATGTCCGGCTAAAGCCGGACATCTGGCAACCCTATATACATACCTATCTATCTAGGCAACGGCATCAAGGGTAGGTTTTTCTATGCAACTCTTTGTTAGAAATATTTTTAGTGTGCCAGTGTAGATTCAACCGTCAACCTAAATAATTCGTGCGCGGAAAACCTTGCATGCTCTTCTGAGACTTTGTAAAACATAGACTTTTCTAATAAAGAACTTGGAGGATGTGTGGTCATAGAATATGTTTCTTCAGGTAAGAAAGTGCTACGTTAAATTATATCGAAGCCATTGGTACCTACCTCTAATAGTTAACTCAATATTTATTTTGTTCAATTTTCTTTTCAGACGCACGTCTTAGAAACGAAATTATATCTATCCGCTGAAAATATATTTTCAATTTAAAAGCAATGACTTCTGAACAAGTCTTGATCGATCTCGAATATTACATGTACAATATTTCTAGAAAATACAATTACAGTGATCGCTTCAATTCATCGAGAGACAAAGAAGTATTTTGTGAAATAAATAGCTTTATTTATAATTCGAGCTTGGGTATAGAGATATCGGTGTCGGACTGGGAAGCAATGACTACGATTTCGGCTCTCACGATAATCATATTGGGAACAATTTTTGGAAACATATTAGTTATCCTCGGCGTCTTTACGCACAGACCCCTAAGAATTGTCCAAAATTTTTTCATTGTATCACTGGCGGCCGCCGATTTAGCAGTTGCAGTACTAGTGATGCCCTTAAATGTAGCTTATGGAGTTATAGGAAAATGGCTATGGGGAAAACACTTATGCAAAATGTGGTTGACATGTGATATTATGTCGTGCACTTCTTCTATCTTGAATCTTTGTGCCATTGCCTTGGACAGATATTGGGCAATTACTGATCCTATCAACTATGCTAGAAAAAGAACGCTGAAAAGAGTGATTCTCCAGATATTGGCTGTGTGGATATTATCCTTAATCATCAGTTCACCACCTTTACTGGGATGGAACGACTGGCCGGATGACTTTACGGCGAATACACCGTGCCAATTGACTTCTGAACAGGGGTATGTCGTATATTCGTCTTTCGGATCTTTCTTCATACCTCTAGTGATAATGACTATTGTTTACGTAAAAATTTACCTAGCAGTAAAAAGAAGACTGAAAAAGCGGAATCTTCCTGCTCGTATTCAGAAGCGACCAGCAACTGCAATTATTATCGAGAATCAGGAAGACAGCCATGAAAATAAAGAGGATACGGATAATGAATCAGACAGTGAAGAAAGTATAAAACGCTGCCAAAAGAAAGCATATATCGATATGAAAAAGAATTTATTTTTACCTTTTCTGCTGTTAAACGATCCAATTGCTCGGCAACGAATAGAAGCCGATATTCAGAATCCGGATTCTTCTTCTCATCCCGGAAGTAGTTACAGAAAGTCGATGGTAGGTTCTATGAAAAAATTAAGCCAAAGGAAAAGGAAACGGGGGAAACCACTGATTACAAGTGTTAATAAAAGCGGAGACGTAGTCCATCAATTTATTGAACAGAAACAAAAAATTTCCTTGTCAAAGGAAAGACGTGCTGCAAGGACTTTAGGAATAGTAATGGGTGTTTTCGTTATATGTTGGTTACCTTTCTTTTTGATGTACGTAATATTATCGTTTTGTCCGTGGTGCTGTCCCAGTAACAGACTCATCAATTTCATAACGTGGTTAGGCTATGCTAATTCCACTGTAAATCCCATAATTTATACTATTTTCAATTTAGATTTTCGAAAGGCTTTTAAGAAACTTTTAGGTTTTAGTTAGACAAACGTTCTAGATATTATCCTCGTATTTTTAGACGAATCGAGTAATTAAACCTGGCTAAGTAAAATCTCTGTTACATTTTCGCAGACGTTGAAAACCACTGACAAGAGCGAGACAAATGCAAAGACAAAGTAATTACTCGACAGTCGACCTGACTATAAATACGTAAGTGTTGTTTTTTTTTTAAATTGGGGTAATTGATGTACCTAGGTAGGATAAGTCAGAAACGTAGCGTTGTGGCCGACATTCGTCAAGAGTCTCTGAGCATTGTTAGCTCGCATGGAGATGTACTTCAAACAGACAACCAAGCAGTAGCATTCTTATTTAAAAACCTGTGTTCCGTTCGTAAAGTAAGGGTGTTTGTGTACAAGTTTGTTTGAAATAAAACAACCTACATATAGGGTTTATGGAATAAGTGACTATTATTATACTCATCATTAGTAATAAATAGTATTAATAATAAATAATCCAAGCGACTAATAAAATACCGAAAAATTAAACAAAAATACCACATTTTGAAAGGTGAAACGTATTTCTGTACGCCTGCCTATTTTTAGTGTTATCAATCAATCACCAGTCACCAAGCATCACACCATCTACTTAGTTTAAAACTGCATACGCATCACTGATCATAAATGAAATAAACAACGCTAAATTTTCAAAAACTTAATTACAGTTCAAGCCAGCTTTAGGCAGGTCAGTGTTTTTTGAAATGAAGTTCCTCTAGAATATTACTGTTACATATGACAGTTTTGAATTACCGTAGGTACACCTAGTCGACACTGATTGTCTTTTCTTGCATAGGTGCATTTGAGTCCAAATTCCATTTAAAGTTTCCCATTTTGTTTCTTGTTGGAAAGCCGGGTGTAATTTCCACTGAGCCCGTGATTAATGTTCACATTTCCTGAATGCAGTGCGGTTTGCTACCGGTCGGTTATACTAGTTCAATGCAAATCCTGTTTGCGCCATTATTCGTGTAACATGGTAATGGCCGATTAAATATTACGACCGGAATCGTGGTTGTCTACTTTGTTAGACCGCTGAAAATAATATTCAATTATGGGCATTTGGCTTTAATTTGAAACTTACCTACCCACTCAACATAATGTTGAGTAGGTATGGGTATTCGTGAT